>JAHZMW010001375.1:0-21526 GCA_027743745.1 Alloscopus bannaensis | reverse complement strand
CATCAGTGGCTACGGGCGAATAACTAAATATGCCTTCATGGCAAATGCAAAAAAAAGCTATGCTTAAAATGACTCGGCTTCCTGAGAATGTAAAGAAACAACAAGCTTCTTAATTCGATTCCAAGAAATCTCTAAATGTTACCGTAATGTTATATTAAAACGCTAAGACGAGAATGAAAATATGTGTAAAAATGCATGTGAACGTGTATAATGTAAATACAACGTGATGTTCAACGGTCTCAAAATATAGTACGCTTAAAAGCTTACACCTGTTGATGTGAAAATAGCAAAGACGAAAACCATGCGTCTTTAATGATTTGCACTCACTGTTGCAAAGCTGCAATTGTTGCAATGCGGAGAAGGATGTCTAGGTTGTCTGCATACTTTACGCAGCATACCTTCGTGTACCTTCCTTCAACCTTAGGCTATTGCCTTTTACAGCATTGCACTTTCTTTCGATGGTGTAATGAATCACTTGCGCATCAGATCTCTTTTTCTTGCGTCCTCCTTGCAAATAAGGTTTACTTCACAATGAGAGAAACGATTTTGATTAGTACGGAAAGAGTGAGAAAAAATCGAGTAGAAAGAACTGATCATGGTTCGATCCGAACCACAGCAAGTGACTTTTAATTTCCCTAATCCGGAAGGACGGAATTTTGAAACTCAATACATAAATCGGAACTCTCACTTAGACTTCGAATAAGCCATATTTACATTAGTATAGTGTTTTAGTCATTCCATCATTTGCGACGTGTTTTTACATGTCAACAGGCGGGTAAGCATCCAGTATGTTATAACTATTTAGGTGATCAACGACTACCCAATGAACTGCCGGAACCAAAAACTTGTGAAAAGGGTTAAAGCAGTATCGACTTAGTCGAAGAGAAGAGTTTCCCTACAAAGTAACCAAGCCTTATAAAAGGTATATGAGCGAAAAACGGGATTTTGCCTATTTTGGCTCTCAAACTCAGAATATTGAGCGGAATGCGCACGAAAAGAATGAATAAGAATATGAGAAAAGCAAAAACATCTTCGTCAAGGATGACTTTTCCTCAGGAATGCAAGTTAACTGCTTCTCGCACATTGCAGACAGCACAACGGTTAATTCAGAATTCAATGGCATTATCACCGCTTCAACATTTTCATGATACATTCAGACAACAATGAAATGGTGTTAATGGCATATGGATGATAATATTACATCTTTCTACCTACATTAGCAAGTCACATACAAATACGTTACCATATAGTTTTTCTCCTTGCGAATACAGTTGATTTCTACTTACAAAAATCACTGTCGACTCTACTTTGATTTTAGAAAGGATGCCAGTTAAAAAGGTTGCTTCGTTTTTTTGATATAGAATATTCTAGCGTGCGTTTCAACCTGCATCTGTTGTTCGACAGGGATTTGCTGATCTTTTATTTATCTCTTCCATTTCTGCACGAGTATGAGATTCCTTCTTGTAGACACGAGCTTGCTGCAATTCTTAGCATTCTCATTTGTAAAAGGAGGGTGGCTAAAGTAAAAATTACTAAATGCTGCACTGAAGCAGTTGTCGTTCATTTTTGATGTGTTCCAGTTCTTCAGTTTTCCTATAGCTGCACCTGTTGCATGCACCTCGCTATGAGTATGTAAATCTATAGTTGAGCAACAGTGAGTCAAAAAGTATTCCATCTGGCTGCGGCTGGCAACATTCAGAGACAGAATAATTTCTTTGAAACACAGAATGAGATGCATTTTCGCTTTCCAAACGCGCTCACACAAACGTATTCACACGATCGTGTGCAGTGTACATTCGCACAATTGTACTCCTTACGTGTAGCAACTAGCCGAGCATAGACATATGTTACAGAGAGAGGGTAAAATTCCTCCTAAATCATATCTCACTTCCCTGTCTTCTCTCTCCCTTTTTCGTCTCAACTATTTTCTGCGATCACAATAAAGCAACAATGCTAGCATTGCAACAATCAACCTACCATCCAATTGTACCACATAGGATCTATTAAAGTCAAGCCGAAACTTCATTACCTTGTCGTGAGACAATGGACTGTAAAAATTTTCCATGAGTATTCCCTCTTCTTTCCCACTATCATTTTGAAACTACCCGAAATAACTTTGCAAGTGCATGCATAATATATTATTATGTTGCAGTTCAATAAAAACCCCCGTGTAGTCTCTGACTGCAGGGAAATTTTTTAATACGACCACGACGCATATCATTAAAAAAAGTTTTGCAAAAATAAGAGCTAGTAAGCAAGAAATACGTATCATTACATGTTATGCAATGGGGGAAATTCTTGAAGAATAGTTGAATTGTATTGCTGATCTAGTAGACGGTCAGAACCAAAAAGATGGTAACGGAAAGATTGACTACCTAAATTCCTTCACCGCAGACTGCAAAATGCATCCAAACAATTTTTTTCAAGCACAGATGTAGATGCTCTAGTAGTAGTCGTAGTACGGGGATGCACTGAGACAATATACATTCAATTTTTTGCCAAGTCTTTTCACTTGTTACAAATTAGGTTTATATTTGCACAATCCATTTCCCAAACCAACACTTTCAACTCACAACTTTTATGTAAATTGTTGGGTTATTATCAGAATTTGTCAGAGTCAATAATTTATACATTGCGCTTGAGTAGGTCTAGATTTGATTCATTCAAACCAGCACAATATCAATTCGCATTTCCTCAACATTACATGTAAACCTCTTAATAAAACTCCGTATTTGATGCTAGAATTATAGAAGAAATGCAGGCCACCGTATCACAATGGTCACTTTTTAGAATCCACAGTCCGCACATTACTAGCATGTACAAAACTTTAGTAGTGATCTAAATTTTAACCCCTTACTTCACAAAAAAATCCACAAGACATTATTATGTTTAGCAAATCCCTAATTTCTACAATGCCCATTTCATACTTGTGATTGGAGTAAAAATATTCATTGCACAGACCAAGCTACACTGCTCGGAATGCGTGTAACATACATAAACGAAAAAGGCTCTTTTTCTACAATGCCCATTTCATACTTGTGATTGGAGTAAAAATATTCATTGCACAGACCAAGCTACACTGCTCGGAATGCGTGTAACATACATAAACGAAAAAAGCTCTACAACTGAATGAGTGTCAGCTTTACACGTTTTCCCAAACTTTAGCCATTTTTCGCACAGAGTGAGTACAAATGCTCAGTACATTTTGCCGTGTGAAGAATAAACGCAGAATTTTCTTTTTCATAGAACACGATTAACCACTCACTGCGCTGAATGGGGTTGGTGAACATTGTAGACAGGTACGAACCATTACTAGACGCTTTTGTACTCGGTACCATTTTCCCCTTGCTTCGTTTACCCAGCGCATATATCATCTTTCCTAAGAATGTTATTACCCTATTCAAAAATGAGTTCGAAAAACCTTGATTCTTTGCCCATTCCTTGTGCTGACAACATACATCAATTGAACAAAAAGACGACATCGTGCGTGGTTGCGTTGCAGTGCACCACCTCACTGCAGCTACTTCTTCGTCTCTCCACTCTCTTGTCTAGTTATCACTCGGACTCAATTTTTGAGAACGCGTGTATTATCACAAGTTCCCTGTAATGCATATCCCAACAGTTACACCACTCATTAAGGAAAACAATGAATGTTGAAGAGAAGCAAATGTTCATAGCAATCTCAGGGCCGATCATTAAACCAACCTATATGAGTTCTCTATCTCGCATACAGCAACTTTTGCAATTGCTCGTAGAGCAAACTTAATTTATTTATAAGATGAAAAATGTAAATAGCGTTTTATTTCTGGTTTCAAACTAAATTTATAAACATAGTTAAGTACTTGAGGGTACATATGTTGGATTACGTACACGATGGAATGCAGTAATACACCAGCTGAATATGTACACTGTTATCGCACGCAAAAAGTCAGACAATATTACCCTTCATTGATACCTCACAAGTGCAACAGACTGATGCGCTATATGCGTTACTTATGGGGCGTACCACCGACATGAGTGTGCATTATATGAAAACGGCTAGCGAAAATTCACGTACAAACGAAAAAATGTGCAAGTGTAGAAGAATGTAAACGTCAGCAAGAAGTGCAAGCAATTGATGATGTGAAAAAAAGTCTACCCTTGCACATCCAAATGTCTCTGAACTCTTCTCCTCCTCGCCCCTACAAAGATTTTAAGAATGGAAAGAAAACTCACAGATTGACTACGCATACCTCTTGCAACCGACGCTGCAATAATGGAAGCATATTATAGGTATGTTGTATATAAACTCTCACGTTGAAAGGGTGTGCAGAAAAAAAAGTAAAAGAACGCTATAAGCGTGAGGGGCGAGCCCCAAGTCAGTCAGCAGTAGCAGTAACCGAGAACATACACTTTTTTGTAAACGCCACTACTGCTCCGTACATACGTGCACATTAGGGCCATGCAATGATTGCAGATGAGTGGTAAGTATGGGGTAGCGTCACCACCATCCTATCATCATCAAGGGGAAGCATGCATGCAAAACAAGTGAGCATGCAATATCCTGTAAGCCTTTTGTACACATTTTTTTCATCCATTTTACAGATTATCCCACACCAACTCCTGCACAAGAAAAAATCTCGATGCCCACACACGTATATTTACAAGTCTACTACTAGTATGAACAGAAACAACAGTGAAGAGATCGAGTGTGTAAGAACGTAGTGAGAAAGACAAGCAAAGATTTTTTTACCGAGAGATGATGGTATACACGAGAACACAAGTGCTCTTGGCTCTTCACGCGGCATAGCAAAACTCACTCAACACAGAGATAGCATTTTAGAGGACAACGGCCCCGTCGTCTCTGCCGACGTAGCCGTAACCGAGACAGTACAAAAAAAAAAGAAAAATTGCTTGAAGAAATCACTTCAAAGCATTTTTGCTGCAGGGTATAATTCCTTGTCTGCGGATTACTTCTCAACGATGCAACGATGTATTTATTTAGTAGTTACCACCAGTGCTGCCAGTCTCAGGCATGGTAGACTGTTGGAAACCCCTTAAGTTGTGCACAAACGCCTCTTACACGGCTTTCTTGAAATTCTTGAATCTCGTCGTATTGTTGATGAGTGTCTCGAAAACTCTCGTTGAAATGACAAATTTTGTAGGGAAACTGACACTAGCTAATATTCAACGTGCAATTTATCTCAGGACAAAAAAATGGTCACAAAACAAATCTAAAGTAAAGTAATCGGCGAGGTGCATATTTATTGGATGATTATTCGCAAACGGTGCTCACAAACTACCCCTGTTGCAAACTTGCCAGACGTGGAGCATTGCGAAATGAAGTCGGGGGATGTTATTTATACAAGTGTATTATTGAGAGCAGACATACATAGGTATCTGATTCTCTGGAGAATACCTTGATTATCATCATCACATTGTATTATTTGAGATCGACACTACATTACCAATTCCCCCTCAAAAAAGTTCTCCCCTTTTCTGGTTGTCTGACAAAAATGTATTCGAAATAAAACGTACTACGAAATTGCTCAGTTTTCTTCATGTAAGAGGAATACACCCAGAAGATTCTGACAAGTTCTTCTTTCTCCTTTTTTGAGGTGTTCACTCAGGAAAAAGCGTGAGCTCACAAGAGGCATACATGCTACATTTTTCTTCTCTTCTTTAAGAGAATACACGAGAATCCATGTGTTCAAGCATGCATACTTTACGATTTTCCCATTGTGAATGCAAAACAAAAAGTGGGAATGTCAATGAAATTTTAACATGCTTGTCTGCTTCCTTGCATACCGTCGCCGTCAACCAAGGGACAGATCCATGCGTGGCATTCGTACAGAAAAGTAAAGAGATTCAGTTTATTTCAAAATGAATGCATTTAGGATGATAGTTTGTCTGTTTGCACGCGTAGGTGAATATCCTCGAGGTAGAGCTCTCCTGCTCACCAAAGCAATTCTTTGGATTGCAATGTTGCTGAATGTCTGCTATGAGAGGCAGCGTCTGGATGCCTGTTGCTTCTCTCTTTCTCTGTTTGAAACCCCACTTCTGTGCTGTTACTCAATGTATGGATGCGGACACCAACACAGAGATAGGGAGAGAACATCCCTCCCCCTCATCGTCGTTCTCATTGCAAAGAGCAGAGTCTCATGCGAGTTGGCGTTATCCTTCCTTCCGCTTTCGGTCTCATACACTACACAACAGATTTGCCTTTTTTCAGATATCCCTGCTCATCCACCATAATGCAACAACTCACAGCACTAAAGGTGATATGGTTCTGAAACTAGCAGATTTTCACCCTTCCTCATGCACTGAATAAAAAATTCTCCTTCCATCATCCACGGCGTTGTCTTCAGAGCTTTTATGAAAACCATGAATGTGAGTCCTCTGTATTGCAATCAGAAGAATTGCTTTATAACTTGAAGAAACACTTTAGCAGATAAACTTCCAGATGAAAAACTTTCTCTGCATGTAGAGTAATGAGAGAAACTTAAAACAAACTCACCACAACTTACATTTTCCGTCATTGTCATGCGCGTACGGGTAGAGAGAGCTTTTCAAACTCATGCTCAAAGACAACGCACGAAATATTACACCAGTGATACAGGATATGCTCTTAATACGGTACATCATAAAGCAAAAGGAAGTGCATGCAAAGACGGTGCGCGGTGCGCGAGCTGCCGTGTACCGTTTACTTCAACAGTTCCTGTAGCATATCACTGTTAAATGCTCATTTTCCCTGTGCTCCTCATGAGAACGGGAATGAATTTGCCGACAATATCACACAAAGTACTAGAGAAATGCACGCTGTAAGATGCAATGTTATGTCTTGCAAGAATAAAAGCGGTATGAGTACAAAGTTGATGTTGGGACTTGCAAATATCTGGCTACACAAAAATTACTAGAAAATATTCGCTTCAATCGTCCTATTTCTGTTGGCCGACCCTTCTTTTATCTCGTTTCCTTCTTTATATAAACACCAATCTGCTCATTTTCTGCAGGTTCATTCTTCTTACAAAAAAGGCATTACCTTCTTTCTTTCTTCCTTGCTTCACAAGAAAAAATCTTTGCTTTCGCCTTACTTCTTCGATTTTCTTTGGGAACTGTAGACAGATCCAACATTAAGTAGCAAGCTAGATGTTGACGCACGAAATCCAAGCGTATTGATAATAAAATGAATGAAAGCATAGTACAGACTATGGATTTAATCCGATATTCCGTCCATATTTGCTTAAAATAAAGGCTGAAGCGTCCGCTCGTTTATAAAGATTTGCCGGTATAAAAGCTCAAGTATGGAATTTACGGCTTTAACCAACGTTTAAATGTAAAAACAGCTTCTCACAAACCTTGTCCATAACGAATCCACAGTCGGCGTTTCCCAAACGATTCCAGAATGAAGATCAATGTCAAATGAGCATCTTGGTATTAAAACAGTTGTAAGCACAACGTGGCAAAATTGAAAAACTGTATGCCGGTCATCCATCCATTCCTTCAACTTGGTTCTGGAAGTCGCCTTTGTGTGAAGTTCAATTCCGCAACAAAAGGGAGGTGACGTCTCGCAAAGTCCTTGATGTCAATTTGATCAAGTTACTGCGCTTGCACCAATCAACTTTGTGGCCACACGTACACGCCTATCTCTAATGTGGTGTCCTGATGGATTCGGTTGTACGGTACGGTTTGACTCATTCAGGTTCCATGAAACACCTACATTCGATTCACAGAAAAACAAACTTAAAACTTGAATGGTCTTAAATTTAACAATCCTAACAATTCGACTCTATGTGTATATCCTTCTGTCTACACGAATCAAATGGTTGATTTCGCGTCGGAAGGTATGCTAAAACTGAACTTACCTTTTAATGCCAGGTCTACTTCAGATTGAAGAAATTATGCCACGTTGACTTCGGCTCCAGTTGCCCAAGCCGGCATTTTGCATTTATATGAATGCGCCTCCGAAAAACACAGGAAATACATCCCTGAACGAATAAAGTATTTCACGTACAATGTAAGGCAGCTAAACGGCTCACGTCACCAAAAAAAAGTACAACTGGATTGTAGGAAAAGACGATGAAAGGAAAAACATTATTTGATTCGTGTCCCCTTCCTGTTTGAAATAAGCTTTGTCCTGCAAAATAGCAACGATTATAAATCTAGTAGGAGTTGCGTGAGCACACGACGACTACGGTATAGCTAAAAATTCTGCTGGTAAGGCAGTACTGGTGAGTAGGTGACGATGATGTGATACCAAAGTCCTGGTGTATTTCTCTTATTATATCCTTTCTACTCATATCAAGCCCTTCTTAGCTAAGTAGTTCTGTTGCCCACACGTCTTGCTTTTGAAAGTTGCAGCCAGCCTACTTGATTCATGCAACAGTACGCTCGTACTTGCAACGTGGAACGTTGCACGCTGTCGACATTTGTAATACATGGGACGAAAGAGCATACGAGAAATGCGGAGTGAGAGCCGAAAGCCATTCAAACCTTAATGTATTGAGCATAATATCACTGTATACACTAACAAATGCATGTGTAAAGTTCACAAATATACAAAATTCCAATGCTTGTATCGTTAAGCTAACCACCCCTTCTTTCACAACTCTTTCATACACAAATGACTCCACAAGTTGATGCTTCACACGTTTCTCAAACGAGAGTATGCATGTACGCTGTAAAAAAAGAGTCTCGCTCTCTCTCGTTTTCAACAACCGCAACCACATAACAGTAGTAGTAATCTATGTAATTGTCGTTTTTCGAAGCGCATATGGACAATCCCCCAATTTACAGATGTACACTTGGAGCGTAAGGTACAACAAGCTATGCGTACAGAAACACATCTTCATATTTATCACCTATCACACACCCCATAATTTTTCGCCTTTCCCAGGCATTACCAGCCTGTCTTCGTACCCAACGAAGTACAATTGCCTTTCACTATAAAATGGAAATACAAATACAGGAGAACACGTCCACTTTAATGTGTATTTCGAATTACAACGCTTGTTCGTAGATGCATGCATGTTGGATGGTAGTTTGACTGAAGTTGCGTGGTACGTAATGATACAACTTTACTACGGATGGCAGGCAACGCTACAACATGCTATACGTCAAGTCAGAACTCTTCTTTTTTACTAGCAAAGTACGTGGGACGCGGATCAGGATTTTCAGAAGGTGTACGTACACCAGACAGCTAGTAGAAAGAAGACGAATGCAAAGAATCATATACGCAACTGAAGCAAGAGGAAAACTGAATTTTTCTACTTTTTACACGGACATTCGAAATGTACCAATATAAAAAATGAGATAGAACGAGCGAGTGAAGCCATGTATGTATGATGATGCCACGCAACTTGCGTTTTGCTCCCTCTTGAAAGTAAATGTGCATCCGCTGTATAGTTTGCCTGTATACCGAGATTACCAATTGCTCCGGTGCTCTCTACGAGGGTATTGTGAGTGTGAAATGGATTACAAACAATCAAATAGTACGATGATGTCTACATATCATTTTCTCAGAGGTTTTTTATACAACGGTATCAATGATGGTAAACTATGGAAGCAAGATGAGTACGAGTCTAGGTCTAGTTTGTTAGAGGCTTTGCTAGCTTTACGTGCAATACAACGCAACCTTCTCCCCAACAAAAAGTTCATATGAGAGAGCGAAATTGTAAGAGTTTATGAATGGAAGTGGGAGGAAGGGTGGTATGCAGCCCCAAACAGGCTTCTCTATCACCAGCTTCATTTCACACTAAACTTTGAACTGCACAGTTACACGATACAAATGTAAGTATATATTATACGTGACCACATGTATAATTGTAGGTACACATATAGTATGTATGTATAGGTATATAGTGAAATTCTCTCAATTCAGAATGAAAGGTACCGAAAATTACAAACTAGTTAGAGAGTAGTCTCTTTGTCATTTTTACAGTAAAATTTAATTTCATAAACTCTAAAGAAATTTAAACGTTGATACAGCCTTTCCTCTTGCATCAATCACACTTTTCGCTTGTGCAAATACGGTTGCTAAAACTAACAATTTATATCAGATGCCAAATGAACGTTTAATTACTAACACAATTTACTAACCTTTCGTCAATGCAGCATCAGATTTGCTGTCACTTTATCTAAATACTGTATTACCTAATTAGTACCATACATACGCATACACGAGGTTTTCATATTGCGCGTCGAAGCTGGAACTGAAATAGTTATATACGTTTGTCGTAGTTTTTCATATATGAGGTCACGCTGGTTTTGAAGTTGAATGAAGATAATATTATGTACCCTTGTTGTATTGAATGGAGTACACTTTACAGACCTAAATTTGACTGGAATGGAACTGTTGTTAACAGGTTGTCACTTTCGTCAAATAAGATATAAACTTAACGGTTACGAGAGTCTGCTCTGAAGTAATCGCTAAAATGACATGAAGTATTTACAAACCTATGAGTAATATGATAATAACAGCATCTGGCAATGTGTATACAACACGAGACAAAAATAGATTTTGCATAACTCAATAAACAGCAATTTCATGGAAGAATAAAAAACGACACTTTACAATTGCTGACACTGCTCAACTAGAATCCACCTTTCCTACAGCATACAAGCTTTTACCAGAATCGGCAATTTCTGTCAGATTTACAAGCTAACAAGAGTTGACGAGTTTAGATCTTCAAATTAGAAAATCACTGAACCACACTAAACAACAAGCAGCAGGAAATGACCCAACAACTTTGATGCACACTTTTCACATTATAATACTTCGTAGTTTTCTAAGTAGGTACTACGTACATTCAATGAAAAAACGTGTCGTTTTATGTAATTATGGCAAGAATGATGCATACCTTTACTTTACCTCGCCGTGCCCTCATAATCCTCCAAAATCCGCTTTAGATGTGTAATGGAAGATACACAAGGTGCAAAGATAGTAAAAAATTGTTTGTAGAATATAACAACAAACAAAACAACCCTGTTGAACAACTAAACACTTTGATTCACTTGCATGGACTGAAATAGCGTCGAATGAAAGAAAACTATTATGGACAACCGTCAGTGCGTACAAAAATGCCGATATTCTTACAGGCAGAAGTGAACAGTGAAAATACAATTAAAATTTTTGAAAAAGACTTGGTGGTACATAAATTTTGCTAGACTGGATGCTGAATATGGCTCTACTCTGTCTAACTTCTTTGTGATCCTTTCTCTCTGACTGATATACGCTCATCGATCTCGATTTGCGAAAAAAAACTCGACATTACTAATTTCATCATCAGAAAAAACAGGCAGGAAATGCGTCAGCACCTATTTATTCATAAACAAGTGGATTTCTTAGCATATACTAGTGCTCTGCAAATGCCACCCAATCTGCCATCGTTGCTGAATTTCATAAGAGACGATAAAATCAACTAGAGCTAGTATTTCAATGTAAATTAAGATTTCTTTCAGAACAATTTATAATGTACGCAAATAGTCCCGCTCTGTGTCGATATTTGCATCCTTTTCGGCTTTTGTCGTATTGAATGTCATCGTTCATGAGTTCAGGTTCACACCACATGCAAATAATAAGTCTGATATTTCTGCTAGACTCATCCCAACTATTCACATTACAATATCATTTGCAAAATACCATATTTCATCCGTCAAAGAAATTTTATTGCTGAATATGATTAAGAATATTTTATTATTTTATTATAATATTCGCTAGATACCCAATTATTACCTCTTAAGTACTTGCATCATAATATCAACATTTCTTATTAGACCCGTTGAAATTTTATTGCACACACACACAACTACACAAATCTAAGTGATTCAACGAGTTGGACATTAGCTTAACACTATCTAAAAATGACAGTAAGCAATGCAATGATAGGTGCTTACAAGATTGTATGAGATGAAAAAAAGATGAAGCGAACCAGATAAATTCTCCTAACTGTGACAATGAAACAATTACATTTAGATCACAAACATTTTTTTTTGGGGGGGGGGGAAATGAGCATCATGTTATCACATACATGTTCTTCGGACTATACATTTTCTTACACTTAATGTCGTCGGTAGTCACAGGTATTTTTGTAAATACTTGAACAGTTTAAAATCTCCCTCTGGGACGGGGAAAATATTCTGCTCTAAGTCGTGTCAAGAAGTAAAGTAAAATGTTCAGGTTTGTAGCGGGACTAATAGTTATGTTAATTAGTTAGGCAAAAATACCCAAGATTATTGGGCAACCAAGCTTAACCACTTTGATGATAAAATCTGCCTCTGCTTTACAAATTCATGTATATATGTACATAACTTCAGTTATCGTCACATACGGAACTGTGTTGATTTTCAAATTTTAATTCTTGATTGGATTTCGTGAGAAAAAATATGGCACTGTCTGTAAATGATTTTTTCACACCAAATCTTGCGAAAGAACCACATTGCACTTTTAATCATCAAAGATTTTACAATGTGGGTTCGCACAAAGATTTCTATACGATTAGGCATCGTCAAATTAAATCACATCATTCACTCTTCGCAAATCTACTATATTACTATATTCTCAGCATACCACACACAACTTGTTGCAGTATGTAGAAAAAGACGTAGTAACAACAAGCTAACTTTTGACTAAATCGAGTAAAGTAGGACAAATTGTCTAGACAGAGAATTTCTACTGTAGCACAGATTATATACACATACTTTTTTTCTGACGAAGCATACTATTCCGCTCACACAGCTTAACAAAGAACTTGTATGCGTAGATGAGGCTGTGGTGGGAAGTAGCGTACATTGTGCAAGGAGTAAACGCACTTAGGACGCACACAGACATCCACATTGCTGCATTCGCATCGAAAAGCTCCATTATAAATCTTACTATTAATGGCATAAATGTCCATCTTTTATTTACCGATCAAACTGCTAGACCTTCATAGACTCTGATGATATTGACAGCATCTACTATATATTGGTGTATGTGTACACGTATGTACCATGCAAACCTCCGCAATTATATCGCAAATTTTTAACTTCATATTCGCAATAAACATATTTGGAAAAAGCTGAACCTTGTGGCTTAAACTACAATTAGTAAATGTCATTGATCCGTGTGATTTTGGCAGCTCCTGGAAGTGCTTAAATTCTCCATTACACCGTGGTCGTGACGAAATCAATTATATAAATCCTACTTAACTGAAGGGTCTGGACAACTACCATATTTAGAAGGTACCTCAAATTACAGCATTACGCCATTCCGGCGAATGTTAAATATGACAAGAGGTGACTTCTATTACAAACAATACTCAGATAGTTCGCGTCAACAGACTGACACTCTGACATCGCTTATGCTACAACCGACATCTTGGAATCCTCATCTAGGTATGTTTGTATTTTCATTCATTGGGAGAAAACCCTATATCAATTCCTCACCAGAATAAATACGGCCATGACACGATCGATTACAACGGATCAGGGTAAAATAATTTAATTTTAGAGAAAGTTTAGCGAGATTCAAGTTCATACAGAAGACATTTCATTCAATATCGAGCTCCGCTGCATGCTATTTCATAATTCCTTGATGCACACACCCATTATGTAGATACAGTAAAAAAAATGATAAACTAAATAATTTATCCTGCATCACTAATCAGTATTCGGTAAAAGAAAAAACTCATCTCTCTACTTGACAGCTGAATCCAATATCTTCGCCGGTTTCCTCCAGTATGCAATGTGCAAATTTAAATATGATTTCAAATGGGAAAAATTCAAATGTCAAATTGGTGTTGGTCACACTCATTGGAGAACACTCATGACTCATAGTATTTGTACTTTTATACTAAAAAACCCAGTGTAACTTTTGAGTATCATCATCTTCGTCATATTATTAAATTTCATTTTGACAAGAGGAACGGAGGAAAGGCAGCTCTACAGTCAATTGTAATGCCATTACTTGTGCTACATTATCATCTCACGACGACAGTTTGTAAAGCCACTAGAGGAGCAGCAGCCCTGCCTGAATGAGCATTTAGATAGACATTTGTATGTATACAGAATCTTTCACATATTTTTCATAGTTATATGCATGAATATTGCCATTGCCGAATGTATTTTCCGTATTTCTGCATAGCCGTCAGAGGAAATTAGTGAGTTGAGTCAGTCTGCGTACAACGACTCCGGCTGTGATGCACACGTACATAAACTAAATTAAAATCATATTTATGCACAGAAAAATTCGACTGTTGTGCCGAGTGTGAGTGTGTGTGCAAGCGCAGGCAGATGTAGGCTATAAAGAGTACAACCATCCACGTAAATGGTAGAAAGATTTTTTTTTTTGGATTGAATGGTTTGCTGGTAGAAATGAGCCCCGTGTAAGGATAATGATGACAAGACAAGAAGACGAAAGGCTGTTGATGTTGCTTCTGATGAAGACAGTTAGCAAAGTAACAGCAACGAAATTATTATCATCAGCAACATTCATAAAGCCTATTTTCATACTGTCGTTCAGCAAGCTGCAATATTACCTCTCTGAAGCTCTCAGTATTAGTAGTCTGCGTGTAGATTTGCTTCTTTCAGCATTTCAGCTAACAGAAGCTGGTGTGTGTTGCTGGTAAAAATTATTAGTGATGGTAATGGTGGTGGTGCCTGTCTGTACTGATGGTAGTTGCTGCAAGTCAAGCAAAGCCACAGCTCGTGTTGGTAGCACTAATCTAATGATAATAATTTGACAAGATGATGATATGATGATGATATGATAATCAGCAGACACAAGTGGCTGAATATTATTATAAAAGTAGTCTTTCGTAAGCGCGGACCAGATGGATGTATTGAACCTTTTCAGTGTTTTAAACATTTTTTAAAGGAAAACCGTAAGTATTGCACACGCGCACATGCAAAAAAGTGAGTTATCGCTTTCACATACGTTTATACAGTACCCAGTACCCATGTATTCTGTCCATGTTCTCAATTCTCAAGAGTCAGTTCAACCACTATTACTGACTGACGCAGATGTAGTATGATAACCAACTGCCAACTAATAAAGCACTTCCTGAACCTTAATAAAATATGTTCTCGTCATTGTCCTAATTTCCTCCTTCGCAAATTCAATGACTCCGTCAACGAGCTTCGAAATTGTTCAACATACATTTTCGCTTCATTTCTGGGAATTTTCAAGTCTCATTCATTGTATCCAGCAATACTCGGTCACCGGTACGGAGAGCACCGTAGCAGAGGGAATTCGCCATCGCCTTTCACCGCCATAAACAGTGTGCTTGAAGGTGAAGGTACATTGTCAGTTTAAAGTCGCTCTACGTAATGCTACGAATTTCACCCAAACGCTTTAACATTTACTACATTTTTCATTTATACAAAGTACTAACGTTAGTCTAACCATAATTACACATACAAATTAGCGACATTAACTAAAGATAATGGAAACATTTTACTTCTCATCCTTAAATGCACCTTGCAGTACGAGATTTTATGTCGAGTTACTAAAAGCCTTAGCTAGAAAGGGGTTCTAGGAATTGCAGAGGGAAAACCATGTTTTTTCTCAATCAGCGAATTAAAGTTGAAAAGGGAGATGGAGCAGCTTTTACCGACGAGTATGCCTTTGAATGCATCAGGGTTTGAATCGTGCAGAACACAGCAAAGCCCTTGGTTTCTTTAAAGAGTACCTAATACATGCTTGATACTAACAAGTAACAGGATTGAGTATACTGCACATAAACAGTGAGAGAAGTGTGCATACGGTAAGCAAGGCGATTTAAATCTAAGCTGAGCTCTTCTCTTTTTTAAATTCTTATCGTCCGTCATTACAGGATTGCGCTCGCCTCTGCCTGCTAAACACTGCAAGGAGTAGATGACGATGAAGACCACCACAACCGGCACAACCTCACATCCTTGTTTGCGAGTTTCAGTAGTTAGGCTTATTGCGAGAACATCAAAGATCATGATGAGCATAGGAGATGCACCTATTGCCTATCTGCTAGCGACGCGTGCATTGAGAGCGAAGAAGGGACTTTGGAATGGGAGGTAAGAGGGAGGAATGTGGAATGTTGGACGACGACGAGGTCAAATTCCTCTGTTCGTACAATCGTCTCATCGCCAACACCATCCCATTAAGCTAGTGGTGGTAGCGGTGAACCTTGAGTATGTGTAAAGATACCTGGCTAACATTACTGATACGATGCTTACCGCAAAATCACTCGTAAGCATCTTAACTTTCAAACATTATCCTCATCATAAAGTCAGCTTACCTACCACCTCCTTTCAAAGTTTCAAATTCTCAAGTTGCAGCAACAGGCTGCGTTTTTGCTTTCAAGGAGCATAGGTATGCAAGTGGCATAGTGGCTAGGTAAGTGACTTGATGAAATGTGCAGAATTGGGTAGAATTCTTTTTTTTAAATTCGTTCACTTTTGTCAATCTTATTTTCTCTGTTGTGAGTTATGTGGCCGTATTAATTTTCGGTTTGATATGTACTCACCCCCTCAAAGTAAGGAAATCCAGTGAATATATAAAGATTTGACGCACTCCAACTGGACCTAATGAAATTTGTGAAAATAAACGATCAGTACTTACATTGTACATGCTCATGATACAGTACTAACATAAATTGTTAAAATATTATGAAGAAGACCATGCAGAAATATAGTTTTGCCTCAGAAGCTTCTACTTTTTCCGCTACAGAATTTCTCTTGTCTTCCTCATAAATTGTATTTAGTGGACTGACTGGAATTCTTATTATAGAAATTGCCAATGTGCAAATGCTCCTGCATAAAGATAATAAATTGTGAAACATAGTGCCTATAAAGCAGTCCAGGAAATGTACATGATATGTATCATAACATTGGAGATATAAATATCATACAAGCTCGAAATAATAAAATTAAACAGTTCCATGATTCATTTTTTATCAATCGAACTTCATGACTTTGATTGCTAATAAAATCAACGCGTGTTTGTTGAATAAATCCTGACAATATTTGTCTATACCTTCCTCAAACAAGTTTGTATTTTAACAGCAACATAATCGGGCGATTTTAGTCGATTCATGATCAGGAGAACTATGTACCTCAATCCATTCTCCTACAATGCTCGAAAGATTATGGTTTTCGTGTATGTATATACATAACTCTTTGACAATGCTCTAAAGCACTAGCTTCCGTAAACGTGCATCGACATTTTAAAGTGTCGTACATTTCCCGAAATTATTAAATATTATTATCTGCCTAGCACGGAAGATCCGTCGAAGAACCAATGATTGTAGTGCATTCTCTTAATCCTAATTCCTTCAGCAGATATTCATAAATAAATCGTAATTAGTTGATTTTGATTTACGCTCTGAAAATGTGTTTATGGAAGGAAAAGGAATACGGAACCTACATATAATATTATCTATCGTGCAAGAAAAATAAAATTTTGAAAAAATATGAGAACCGGCTACACAACAAGTGAAACATTCCTCCCGACTAAAAATAGTTGATTCATTACCAATCATGGATATAGCGTCGTATCTACTACAAGCACATTCAATGCTTGAAAAATAATCAATATAATAATCTCCTGTTCTTGCCTCATTACAAATCTTACTTTAAACTTTAAACATACATAAGTAAATGCTATGTCAGGCATCAACATGCTTGCAATTAAATTGGCGAATAAATGCACCCGTATTAAAGAGAATAAACCGTTAAAGTAAACGCTACACGAGAGAAGCAGGGTAAATCAAATACGAAATGATTTGAATGAAAAAAAACTGGGGACGGCCTTTGATAGTAGATAAGGAATTCGACCTCATATTTCACAAAGCAGGTTCCAATATCAAGTAGGTATCTAAAACCCCTCATTTATATCCAAATTGGTACATAGTGCTGTGGGTTGCTGATAATCTTGCATTCGTTTAGAGTTTCTTTTAGGATTCTTAAAGTATTACATACAAAAACGGATGGCCCTTGCAAAACTTAAAACGAGCCGCTAAACGTGTATGAATTTTTCGCATGGAAATTAAGCAGGGTAAGCCAAGAAGCGTCTGTGGAAGTTACTGATAGCAAGTAGGTATAATAAAACGTGGATGTTTTCGAGTTACATTGGCCTTTGCTTTGGACTTTGCAAATCCTGTCACCACACACCAATCCTTGTAAATGATCATTGTAATGCACATTGACGTACACTATCAGTATACTCTTCCTTGCCCTGATTTTTTACGTTCTTAGTAAGCCCGTTCATCTTTTGCTATTCGTATACTAGTCAGAAATTAATGTGAAGTGTACTGCTCACGAGCAACTGACAACTAAAAATGCTAGAAAGAGAGAGGGACTTCATTCATAAAAAATTTAACTTTTCTTAACTGTATACATGGTCTAGCACCCCATATCCACATCCTACCTGCCTAACAACATTAACTCTTGCACTACATAAACTGTTGTGCACATGGCTCTGGCGATGGTAATATTTCCTACCATTCATTCGTAGATTATGATATCCTTAGTTGTGTAGCAAAAAAAAACAAAGGCAAAAAAAGCAAACCAGTACGGGCACCTCTGCTCTCATCAAAACATTTTCTCCCTACCATGCTTTTTATGCTGCTACTCTTTATTATGACTTCAGTCAAGATATGCGTTAAATTTTTATTTTCTGAAAAAAAATCTCAACGAGCAAACAACCGTAATCAGCTTTCTCACTGTTTACCGCACACATATGTGCACAAGTATGAAGGAAGACAAACCCACCAAGTCATGCAACAGTAACACAACCAAACTAAACCATTACCCCCCACTCCACCACACCATGATCAGCAAACATGTTGCAATGTGTGTGTGTGTGTGAATGAAGAAATGAATGAAAATGAATGAAATAAAAGTATCAGCAGCACTAGTCAATGAGTTTTGTTGGTTTACTACAACAACTCTACCCAGCAAACAGAACACATTAGATGAATAATATGCGCACATTTGATCAAAGACTACGGGGGTTTCATTTAGATTTGAGGGGGAAAGGTGAAAGGATGGGTTTCGGGGCAAAGCTTATTATTTTATTTGAGGAAGCTTCTTATTGTTGTAAAGATAGACTTAAAATGGCTTCACCCCTATTTATATTTACGTGGCAAAAGAAACTGCCTTAATTTTATCTGTATCACTATAATATGCCACCGCCAAGCCTCATACTTGTTTCATTCATAAAAGTGAACATTAATGAATGAGTGAATTGGTTTTTTTATTAAGAACTAGTAATTACGGTGTCGATGATCTACGTACGTTTTACCATTCATTCAACTAATGCGCACCAATCACATATGCATGTATTCATCTGTATTTGTGCACATGTTACAAGCTACATTTGTGGGTTCCGGTTTCCGGAACTCATTCACGAACAGAACAACGACGACCAGTTGGCACTGCCTCTTTAGTCTCACTGATTGAATCAATGGATCGGTCAAACCTGCTAAAGATGAGATTTTACATGATGCTTCCCTCTGCCTTACGGGTTTTCCACAGATTCATGTGAATGAATTATAATCGAATGGTGCCAAGGAATTATTTTGGGGATGGTAGAGAAGGAAGACCTCTGACAAATGGCAATTGTGACATTGCGAGTAAAGAGAACACACCCAGACTGGTGGGCTTTTTTTTAAAAAAAAAAACACGAAACAAAACAAGTAAATATTTACATGAATGAGTTTAAAAACATTAAATGCACAAAGTCGGAGCGTGTGTCACGATCATGATTCTGTGGCAATTTTTGAGTGTGTTCTTTACTGCAGTGACCAACAAAAAATGTCCGACGAAACGCATATTATAGGATTGATAATGATGATCATATGTATGTCGACTAGTATTGTCGCGACCCCTTCAAACTGTGCGATTTTCATGAATGAAATACTCTGTCTTGTCTTCATCCATACTATGTGTGCATGTAAATTTATACCTGTCGAATGCGCAAACACTTGTGTCACTCTTTTTTTCTGTACACCTGCCTCGCGCGTACTTGGATACGTACATCTTACTCTTCTCGTTAGGGAGAAAAACTTTCAAACACATTCCTTCCCACACCAATCTACAACTGCAAATGATATTAGGTACCATATAGCTTTCTAAGTTGACAACTTAATTCTGACGATAAATCTGATGGGTTAGACTAATTTTTCTAAATCGCAGACAAGGTCACACTAGTGGCGTTCAGAAAGACTGACTTACAAAATTTCTACTCTGACTCTGTCTCCAGTGTTAAAATAATAATTTCGCATCTTGTCTCTATTTCGACTTTAAAGTTTAAAGAGGCTGGAAAAACTTTGTGATATCATTTATTTTACTTACTCTCGCATTGCAAGCATGTTTATATTGAAATATATCGAGTACACACATTCCGATCGGATTCCGAAACTGCTCTCGTAGCTTATCAATTTAAAGAGGTATATAGCTTTCTAAGCTGACAACTTAATTCTGACGATAAATCTGATGGGTTAGACTAATTTTTCTAAATCGCAGACAAGGTCACACTAGTGGCGTTCAGAAAGACTGACTTACAAAATTTCTACCCTGACTCTGTCTCCAGTGTTAAAATAATAATTTCGCATCTTGTCTCTATTTCGAGTTTAAAGTTTAAAGAGACTGGAAAAACTTTGTGATATTTTACTTACTCTCGCATTGCAAGCATGTTTATATTGAAATATATCGAGTACACACATTCCGATCGGATTCCGAAACTGCTCTCGTAGCTTATCAATTTAAAGAGGTAGCTCTGCATGTGTTGTGTGAGACGGTTCACATACCCAGGACCAGAGCAATTCAACAAGTTTTTGTGCATAAAGATTCAGGCCAAAAGCTGATCACATTATCCCGTCTGCCGACTGGAATGCAAATATTTTTTGTGTAATGATGATAAACTAATCTTCCTGTTTCATTGTTGTTCGCATACCTGCATCTTGATGTGAACCTGCTCCGGCTCCACCACCACAGGTTGAAAGAAAAAGCAGATTGGACAAATAATCATTGAACAATCATCAGACCCGGCCGGCAGACAGAACTGATTAGGAAAAAAATGAGAGATTCATGAGAAAACAAATATTATACCACTCTTTCTAGCCCTGAAATTCCATTTCTACTGCCGCATGCCGCCACCACACTACCACACATATGAGGTCTTGTGACTTTGCGATAAGACTTTTTACACTGTAGGCGAGTACTAAGACAAGATTTAAGTTTGGGTTTGACTATACGCAAAGCATACTCTACAACCGCATAATAACAGTGACCGTGAGCCTTAGCCCGTACGTCAGGAATTCCTCATTCCTTTGCAAGAGAAAGGGCATTGAAACTGCTCGAAGCATAAAGAATACTTTGCCATTAACTAATTTCGCATGCAAGAAGCATTCACTTTTAGAGGGATGAATTCAGACGTTGATGTCCACCTGTTTCTCTGATGATTCACTTCTTGTATATCATTTCACACGTCAACGGTCCTCTACATTGAAAATCGCAACCCTTTGTGGTAAGAGAAAATAACAATAACTACACACTGCGAAAGATCCAAACATTTTTCCTAACTTACTCTAAA
>JAHZMW010001374.1:0-22413 GCA_027743745.1 Alloscopus bannaensis | reverse complement strand
TTATTTACGTGATCATATATACTTTGTGTTTGATATACATAAATAACTTTTTTTTTGGTTCTTGTACATATATGTATATATTCATTAAACTTGAAGTAATGGTGAAAATATTATGTTATATTTTTTTCTCGAAAAGAACGTATAACATAATATATTATATACAAACTTCACACACTGATTCTAAACAACTACGAAGCACGGAACAGTAATAACACCGATAACTTTCAAGCTTTTGTATATACGCACGCCAATAATATGGTGGCTGATTTTTTCAAAGAACTTGACAAATTTAAAACTTCGTTCTTCTTTGATACATCAAAGTCTAATTTATACCCTTTTTGTAATGATTTTCTCTTGTTTGAAGCAGTGTTGTGTAATACGAAAGTTCAAAGCTTACCATTGCGTTTCATTTGCAATACAACCTACATATGCCTCATGCTCCACCTTGATTTTCCGTTAAAGGTTAAAGGATCGTCTTCAGACAAAACTTTCCTTCTCCGGGCTGTTCTTTTGGATACATTAGTATTAGCACGAGAGATAGTATATCACCTATTTCCTATCTCCTCATACGTCTTCATCCCGAGAAAGTTTGCAAATACATAAAATACATGATATTACACTTTAAAATCACTTATGATGATTGCCTTCTCTAAATGTTTAAGAACGAGTCCGGGGCAAAGGGAGGATCTAGTACTTGTACCAAGTTGATACAGTCACCATATATGTAATATGTATTTACGTTGCTTTGTGTAACGACATCAAACACATAGACACACAGCTATATATAGACTTTTTTGTTTAAAAAATATTTCGAACAACAAATGTATCATATAATAACCTTATCATCATATTAAAGATTTATATATATAAAATTGTTTGCAAGCCCTGACATTTTTTAATCATCACCCGCACACGTTTGTCATCAATTTAAATTCCCTATATGTCACACCCGTTTCCTTCCTTTCTATAGATATTAAATTGAATAGATTGTGATGAGAAAGTGATCAAACACATTGATGACGAGGAAGACACAATTAAATTCTCTAAATTTTCTCCTTTCCGTTTCTCCAGTACATTAAAGTATCTCTAGAGAAGACAACGGAATCATTATTCACTGCTAGTCATATAAATTGTATACGTGTTGCCTATATTTCATGCATATTTAATCGTATATTTTTACCTCTGGATTAAACTTAACATTTTTCCTGACTGTTAGAACCTTGTGAGAACGTATAAAAGAGAAATCTACACGGGCTTGCTTTGAACTTGTGCAGTTAAAAATGCGTGATGACAAGTTTGATTTCAATTCAATTATATATTTAATATTATATTACATCAGTATATTCACGATGATTATGATGATGCATGTTAAGATTTCAGACTTAAAGGGGTGTAATAAACGTATATGTATTAATGTTTAGGTGTTGTTGTACCTAAATTGGTTAGCAAAGAACTCCCGTATATTCCTTACTAATACTTAGTTAATATGATTAGTTTTAGTTGCCAAACTTTTCTCATAATCTCAACCAAAAAGTGATGGGCTAATGCTTGGGACTTGTAATTAATAAAGAATGTGATTGTATACACGTGTTTTGATTGTGGAGTTGAGGCAAAGGGGAAAAACTTGTTCGTTTACGTGCTTTCACGTTCATATATAAAAAAATTAATATTGATCAAGGTGAAAGTAAGGAAAGCAAAGATTCATGCGGATTTTCTGCTTTTTTCGTCATTACAAGTTCAGTCTTAAGGTTAGATTTACAAACACTTCTGTTTTCATCATGGGGTTTATCTTGTTGTCAGAAATATTCCGTTGATTTATTTAGGAGTAGCTTAAACGAACTACCTAATATGGTACCTTTTAGTTGTCTTCTACGTAGTAAAACTCTATTTGCTATATATTATTATTATTAATTAGGAAAAAGAAAAGGGCTTCAAATACGCTGAGATGGGCGCCAACAGGCGCGGTATTGAACTAGTATGATTACTTTTGTTTTTCTCCACTAACTTTTGTATGAATTCTAGCAGCCTCCTAAGACTAATACACTGCTTATTACTCAAAAAATTATAATGTCGGTAAAAAAGTTTGGGCTAGTTATAAATCTATGTTGACGAGTTGCTACAAGTTCCTTTGGTTGATTATTATTATTATTACATGTGGGTTGCAATGAGCTGAACATATTTCGTATCTGTTATCCTGACAAAATGTCTCTCTCTTATCCTCTCTTACAATTAGTATCCCTCCTAATTCACCCACCCCTCCCCGGAATGTAATGCTTTGATAAACGTATGTTGAGGTCATCTATGTACTGTATATCACGATTGGTTTTCGGAAACAATGTTTTAAGTGTATCCAAAAAGGAGTCCATGCAATGTTTGATAAACCAAAAATAATTACCTTACGATAAAAGCTTTATGTTGACGAAGAACATCTAAATTGTTTGCATCTATCTACACAAGTGAAACATAATTAATAATTTGGATATATTCTTGCTCCGGATGAGTAACACTAATGGATTAATATTTGTATATATGCATCTCATACATAGATTTTTCATATAAATTCATATTGATTTCCAGGAAAGATCACAATTAACGATCACTTGACAAATGATATAGAGATCACAAAGTGCGCAAAACTCTTCTCTTTTGGTTTACAAAAAGTTTTTATACACTCATAAGTCTACACATGTTCTATTTATATAACATACTGTATATAATATGCATCTCCAATTACTAACATACATACATATAATATATATTTTTTTCTCATTTCAAAAAATTAAACTTTTCTTTGCCAGGCCCAATGTAGTTAATGTATTCGTATTCGGTCCATTCACGACTCATCTTTTTTCGCTTTCATAATTTAGAATGGGTAGCATAAGTATGCTGTTTACACTGAAATTCTCGATTATTTTTTTTGGATGAGCAATAAAACGTAGGAAAGGTATTGAAATCCCATTTAAATACGATGATTACGACTATGCTGTGTACAGAATGCAATCCTATAAAATATGCATTCCATCTAATCTACCTGGTACGCACGAGTACGATGATTATGATGGAAAGGTGTGAAAAATTAATGAAAAAGCCTATTACAAAACCAATTATCTTATCCGCCACCACAATGCTCTGCTGTGGCGATGTTATAGTCGAATGAAGACGAAACGAACTTCTTACGACACACCCCGGAGAACGTAAGCGTAGAGTTTGTTTTGTGTGATTTTCTCCACTCGTGCCGCTGACAAAATGCCCTCGTCCTGATTCAGGACTCTTGAATGATTAATGATTTCAGTAGCTTTCACTTTGACTGGGACACTCAGTAAAACACATTAAAGGAGATTTTGTTGACGAAGAAAGTTTTGCTGATTCGCAATTACTGTTATACATACATGATAAATATATGCATCCTCCTAACCATTCTTTAGCTCACGTTACTACATTAAGCAAACATGGAGAAAGTTTGCTTTGTATCAGGTTGGAGCTAACGTAATCAAACTAGACTTTCACCCCTGTCAATCCCAATAATTCCCTGTGTTCTTCTAGTCTGGGGGACGAAATTGGGGAAAGGAAAATTTTAATTGGTTTGATTGAAGTATGACGAGCATTTTATGGTTTTGATTTGAAGAAAAACATTTAACACACGATATTACAAGGATAACATTATTGCTGATTCGCAATTACTGTTATACATACATGATAAATATATGCATCCTCCTAACCATTCTTTAGCTCACGTTACTACATTAAGCAAACATGGAAAAAGTTTGCTTTGTATCAGGTTGGAGCTAACGTAATCAAGCTAGACTTTCACCCTTGCCAATCCCAATAATTCCCTGTGTTCTTCTAGTCTGGGGAACGAAATTGGGGAAAGGAAAATTTTAATTGGTTTGATTGAAGTATGACGAGCATTTTATGGTTTTGATTTGAAGAAAAACATTTCACACACGATATTACAAGGATAACATTACCGTATTCAAATGTGAAGTTGATTGTATACTTTTAACACGAGAGAGATTCTTGTTTGCTGACAAAAGGGAAGTGCCGGGCAGTGAACGTGAATACACCAAAAATCACACATATTTTAAAAGTAGAAGTATTTACATAATATGCATTTGTTACAGACAGTGTCTGCTTTTCTTTACCCCAATCGGACTCGGTGATGATGTCGCCTATCGCCTTCATCGACGAGCAGATTGTTATGAGGTGGAGGACTGCGATGTGAGTCGTCCCTGTTTTGGCTCAATCCCCAAACTAAGTTTGTACAGCTCGTCGTCGTCGAAGAGAAGGGCCGGGTCGAGGAGAAAGCCACAGGCCTTGCCACTGTACTCTATCTTGTAGGGAGTCTGCTGGAACTGACGAATCTCGCGAATGACATTGTGCAATCATCCTCATTTTGGCAAAGTTGAGGAGTCCTTCCGGTGTGTAGTTTGGCGTGCTCTCTTCGATAAAGGTCAGGTCACTGAGATACATGCAAAAGAGAAGGTTTGTGATA
The DNA here is from genome assembly GCA_027743745.1 of Alloscopus bannaensis. Classification (NCBI taxonomy): domain Eukaryota; kingdom Metazoa; phylum Arthropoda; class Collembola; order Entomobryomorpha; family Entomobryidae; genus Alloscopus; species Alloscopus bannaensis. The sequence goes on along the minus strand of JAHZMW010001374.1, from coordinate 17,921 downwards.
GTTCGTCGAATCTCTACAGCTTGGAACAGCGTATGGTTACGTTACGTTTAGACATTCCACATTTTCAAATATTAAATCATTGTACTACCTGAGATACATGCCCAGGTACGGGATACCGGGGGGATCCACTCGGTGAAGGGCTTCACGCAGTCCGCGGAAGCGGCCGTCGGTGCCCACCAAACTTTGCAATCTGTCCAGTGTCCCTCGCGTCTGTGAATTCGGATTTATTTCATTCGAGTTCTCTCATGGAAAACCAATCAAGATAAAGAAATCAACGACTCATTAATATACCGTCTTGGACAACTTTTCCTGTGTCTTCTTCAGCCTGTAGACGGCCGAGTTGGTAAACGCTGCACAAATTTGGAGAACCCCATTAAAATTGTGGAGAACACGGCAAATGTCCCCAACCGCCGCCCATTTGTCCATCGCCTGAAGCCGAGCTGCTTGAGTCGTTTGCTTGATAATGTCAGAGACGACGAGGCGGCTCACGTCGTTGAACCGGTGAGTCATGAGGGTGATATGGGCTGCCCTTTGCTCCTTGTCGTCCTTTGTCCAAGCTTGCCCCAAAAATTCCCTGGAGAAAGTTGCAACCCAATACGTGTAAAAAATCTCTTTTGTGTAACCTAACACACAAGAGTAGTAGTTGCCTTTACAAAATACTTACTCTGAACGAATTGCGACAAATATTTCGTGATCCAAGTACGTCATTTGCTCGGCAATCTCCAAAGCTGACAACGATTCCGTCGTCTCCTTCGTCTGCATCGGTTGGAGGAGCGCAGTCAAGTCCACTTTCTTCGTGTCCTCCCTCGTCAACAACCGGAGGAGCTGGGATGCCGCCTTGTTCTCCGCTGGAAGGAGAGCCGGTGAACAGAGAATATCCTCTAAAAAGGAGACGGTCAAATCGCGAAGCTTCGGGTCTTCAAAATCCTGCGAGTGCTTGGCCACCCAGTGTCGGAGCACGGAGAGGACTCGCATTGTGGCCGCGCTCGAGAGAACGCTCTCCTTCCGTGGACGTACGAACTTGAGCTCTTCGTTCTCCGGCACCACAATCTCCGTCTGGCCCTGAGCGATTCGCGCCGCAACAGTAGAACCTGCAGTTGCAATGGCAAAAGCAGCAGCAGCGGAGGCGCTGCTCGATCGCCGTTGGGACTGCCTTGAGCTGGTGACGACGACTCCTGCCTTGCTGCTCATGGTCGGTGATTCGGACCCGTGCGTCTGGAATGAGGAGCGCGGGGTGGAGCTGACTCCCGTGATGTCGGACTCCACGTAAGATGGACGCTGCTTGGAAGCGCGACGTTGGAGGATTGCGGCGTATATCGAGGTGGAAGAAGCTTTCCGAATCTGAGCGGGGGCTACGTTTAGACGAAATTTAAAAAAATGATGTGTTAAGCTCTTAAATATTCATTAGTATGATCACATTTTTTCAATGGCACACGTACAGTTGCCTGCGCTTGGAGGCTCTTGCAGACTGTGCTTCTTCACAGGTTCTACCTCCTCCTCGGATTCTTCTTCGGATGGCTCACTCGTGAGGCTGGGATGTCTCTTTTTCGCTCCCCCTACCTTTTGCTCTGTCAGCGTCTCGCTGCTCGCCGTTGGACCACAGCCCCCTGGGGGAACCAACAAGTGTCCTCCCACGTCTTCGACGCGAAGCGTTACAGATTTCTTTCTCGCAGGTGGACTGGGTGGCCCTGGGCTGAGGTAGCTCGTCCCCGTAGACTCCTCCACTGCAATCAAATACGACGCAGAACGAACCATACCTATGCGTTAATTAATACATTCCTAGCATTTTTGTCGGTGTTGTAAAACGCTGAGAAGGGTAGGTGTATGTGTGGGAGAAACAGTTACTATTGAGTATAATGACTAAGCGGCTCTAACTTTTTCTGTAGCTCCATCGCCAATGCGGACCTCTCCCTTCGGGATCGCGATCACTTTCTGTTCCGTAGCCAGACACGGTGGACGTTGTGGAGATGCGGCGATATGCGTCCGGCTCCAATCTCAAGCCGTAGTCTTCCTCTTTCACCACGATTCCATCCATACTAAAAACAAATGCTCTTTCACATATATTGATACATGTGCATTTGATAGTTTTACACCGCTAGTATGTTGTACTCACTTGTCATTGCAAGCGTCTAGAGGTTCCTGATTTGCTTCTCTTGAGCGGATGGTGCCACTAGGTGGATTGTCATGGGTCCGTTTTTTGAGTCGAGAATGATCTTAAAGTCAAGCCCCCCATGAACAATTTCTTGCGGACACGTCGACTTCTTGATAAGCTGTGAGTTACTCGAGTCCGAGTACGACGACTGGGACGAAATGGAGACGTCGTCGGTGGGCTCCGGATCCCCAGATTCGTACGGATCTTCGATGAGCGTGCAATCCGCTAGTGGAATTTTTCCTACCCCAGGAACGAGGTGAAGTCGCCCGTTTGCTGCTCGCGTCGTGAGGATCAAGTGGTTCGAGAAGAGGAACGCTTGGCGGACAGCCTCCTTCTCTGGCTTCAGGATTCTCGCTCTGCCTTTTTTTCCGCCAGCGTCCATGATCTGGATCAGATTCCCTTGGCGTACAAATACTTGGTTGACGTCAAGAAGGATGTCGCATCCCTCGACGATCATCCTCTCGATGGCGAGATTCTTGCGGAGGTTCTCCGTTTCAGAGACTTCGTCGTGCATTTGCCGGCTTAGCTCTTCAAGCTGAGCTCGAGCGTTTTCCAATGACTTCCGCTCCACGTGGTCGTATGGGGTGTGGGCGAGGAGCTCATGAAGGGTGATTATGTAGCGTGGGATCTTTTTTATAGAACAGGACCCAAAAGTAAAATTATTGCAATTTGTTGAGTGTGGTGAAAGCGTATATGTATTTTGTGTGTGTGGTGAAAGTCGTAATGACCTGATGCATAGGATATGTAAGGAAGCTCTCAAGTGATCGACCCTGACACGCCGACTTGTTCTCGAGCCGACTAAGGAGGGAAGCGTATGCCGCCTGTTGCTTACACTCCGTGAGCACCTGGAGGGAGTAGTGGTGATTCCGAACGTACTCCTGGTATATGCTCAACATGGGCAGCAGCATGTCGAAGAGGTCGCCTGCACGTTGTCACCGGACAACAATCGCAGCAGCAGCCCCAAAAATTGGTGTAAAACAGACTGTTAGTCGTTGACAAGTCAAAACCCTTTGAAAGTCTGGGTTGAAGTGCGAAAGGAAAAAATCTACTCAAATTCACTGATTTTTTCCTCTTTCACTTGGCTTGTATTATGTTATTATTATTACGCAACTAGTATTTGGATGCAATAACAGAGCTAGAGAATACAGCGCCTAATTATTATTATTTATAAATATTTGGTTGTGCACAGATTCTCAGGGAATGACTCTCGTCAAAATAGCCTATCGTCTCATCATTTTGAAAACCCTGAAAAATCCAAACGTTTGCTTGAGACTGTTTGTTAGCTACTGTAAAATTCCTAAATCTTGGAAAGAGTCATTCTCTGATGAATGAAAGTATAGAATAATGCTACTACTCTAAAAAGAAACTTTGTTTTCAACGGCTCAAGTCAGTATTAAATTACTCGAACACAAGCATTATTATTGTAAATTGTAAAACTCTTCATTTCTCACAACACACTTTCATTCTCTCGTACAGGGAAAGTACGGATATTTAAACAAAATTGTCGCCAACAAAGACAACTGTCAAAATGATGTTGAAATGGGAAACTGATGAAAAGTTTTATTTCGTTGGCATTGTTGTGGTACTACGAAATTTTACAAGAAATTACGAACTCGACATTATTATTATAGATAGACTTTTGTGCACTTCAAAAGATAACGTCATTCCGATATTAGACAAGCGTTTGAGAACACAAGGTTAGTTCTTTTTAACAACGGTATATGTATAATATTATATAGTTAATAATCTACTCGCCAAAAAATTGCGCTTCTACATGATCAAGAATATCAGTACTCTAAAAAATTGCTATTTTGGATGTTTAAAAAAGTTTTTCTTTTCTTTTTGGTTCAATGCAGTTAACAGTATAACAGCTTGATGCTTGCATATTTTGAGCGGATACATGTGCGCTTGAGAACGGGTTAAACTAGTATCTTTGCTAAAACAACACCTTTGCTGCAAAAAGCAAGATTATTTTAGGCTGAAGTATGTGGGCTATTTTTTAACGAGCACCTCCAATAAATCTTCATCATATTCATTATTATGCAACTATTATGAATATTAATACGCGTAGATAACCAATGATGTAATATTAAGCATGTATAAAATTAAAATTATTATTTTTATATAAATTATGTTATAAAAAGTAGCACTTTTGTTGGTCACTCATCTTCAAGAAAATATGTTTCTGCATGGCTGCCAGAGATTGTTTTAAAATGAAGGCTGCTAAACAGTGTCATGATCTCATGATATTTGTAGAAACTTTTGTCAGTCTGGAGAAGACTGGAAACTTTGTTTGGTATTATGGACAACTTGTGGAACATGAGAAAAACATAAAAAACCAAGTTGAAAACGTTTCATTTGTTGACAGAGACATTCCCCATTCATGAGATTTTATGTAGGGAGAAACTAAAGATTTTTGCATTCTGTTTTCAGTAAAAAACATGACACGTTGGAGATATGTGTGGATTTTGTCAAACTAAACTATACATGATACTCAACCAATTACGGTAAAAGAAAACAGAGAGAGAAAGAGAGATAGAGAGAGACTTGTAAAAATGTGTGTTTCACGGATGTTGTTCGAAATGCAACATATATAGCATCAAGTACAGTTTACATGTTGTACATAAAGATTGATAAGTAGAGAAAGAAACGCCAACATTTACATTACCTTTGTTTATACATAAGAAATGTATGCAAGAAATAATAAAAATAATAGTGGAGAAAGATGTAAAAAGTTGTTTTTTCTCTTTGTATTGTATGGTCTCGTACAATCTGTGTTTATTTGTTCAGGCAGCATTCGAATATATAGAAAATATCCCATTCACTGGGAGAGATCAACTAGAAGTTCTAGATCAACTAAAAGAAAATGAAAGAAATGTTCAATGTAGCTCAATGATACTTAATGGATCAAAAAGATGTATGAGACTGTCTATTCCAATAATATTAGTAGTACTCGACTGACGCAGGTTTGTATAAAGAATATTTCAAAGCATTCTCATCATTTAGAGTTCAGTAATGTGCAACAAGTACAAATAATCGACGAGTGTGTTCAGAGAGATCTCATCAAATGCCAACAGAATCAAGCTAGTACGTCGCATAGCCAGCAATCACAACTGAAAGAAACCTCGAGAAATGCCTTTATGTGTCATTCGTATTATATGCCTATCACAGATTACAGAGCGCTCGGATTTGGGAATTGTGTGCAATGTCAGCAGCAGCAGTGCAAATTACTACAATTATTGTATTAAGTTCATCATTGATATACATACGTAGGTGTATGATGCTAAACTGTGAGCGTCATGTATGCAAACTTTCGTTACAATCTCACAATCAGTATTCTCATGCAGAAACAATTATAAACATTCCCATATCCTCTGAGCAAGCATCTCACTTATTCCTACTGTAGGGAGCTACTGGATCCCTCGTGCAAAAGCAAAAGCATTCATTAAATCATGTAAGAAAAATATAATATACATGTAACATGCACAAACACTTACGAACATTTCTCCAAGAGATTTTTTTAGAAATCATGTATTGTTTTTTTCGCCTGACAAAGGAGTTGTGGTGAGCTGAGAGTTGGGAGCTTCGAGAACTTGGAAAGGTTAAGGATTGTTACGAGTTGTTCTGATGATAATGAGTGATGAGGAAGAAGGTTCTATTATTAAAATGGGACAGCAATCGTTCCGATGAGAGGAATCAAAGGATTGTTTTATCTCGATGAGAGAGAGAGAGAGAGACGCTGAAGATTTGATAAGGAAAAGATCCGCCCTCTTTATACTTTAATTTTGCCACTTTAATCGACTTTTCCTGACTAATGTTTTGCAGCCAACCACAGTGAGCGAGAGAGAGAGAGAAGACAGAGAGAACACACAGAGAGAAGGAGAGAGTGACCAAAAGTGTTACTTGCCTATACCTAGAACGAGCGTGGGCCACTGTTCAATACGAGCGGTGAGACCCTTGAGGAAGATTTGGTGGAGGAAGAGGACTGTCTCGACGTTGAGGAAAATGGAGGACACGTCTTCGTGCGTCACAGGTGGGTTCTTACTACTCGCAGCCATCCGCATGGGACGCAGGAAGCCGGACACGACCACCTCCAACTGTTCCACGTACTCTTCTTCCGCTTCCACCATTCGGAACACGAGACTGTGACAAAACACAAAAATGTCATGCCCCGATGAGCGAGCATTCGTCTGTACATTCTTCTCAGGGGGAAAGTTTTGTTTTCACCTGTTTCGTTTCCGCATCGCTTCCGCATGCGGGGACTTGATGTACTCCTCCACAATCTGTTTCCACCTCCGGCGACACAGCCACCCGCGAAAGAAGCTCTGCACCTTCTTGATCTTCTTCAAGTCGTCCGTCTCCAGCGACTGGGAACCAGAGGTGGCAGAGTTGCTCCCGGTGCCTAGCCGCCATTCCTTTTTCAACGCGCATAGCTACATTGTATAATCGCAAGTTGTGCCCCACACGGGATAGAGACACACAATTTTTGTTTTGTGTTTTTTTTTGTTGCATTGGTTTGGAGTGTGTCGCAGCATCAACAAGTGGATTTTCACACATTTTTTGGAGGGGAGGAGGAAGTAGTGAACGAGAGTGAGTAGTGCATTTTTTGTGGGGTCATCATCACCAACATCATCACAGGCACACACAGACACACACAAAAGAAACAAAGAGAACAACATACAAAAGCTACTTTTAGATTGTTACAAAGGACCACTTCCGGTATTTTACAAAAGGTCCTTAGCTATATAATAATATATGGTATATATATATATGTATATTCTGATAGGTGTTGTTTTTACCCCTAAGGTCTACTATTATGCTACTATGTATACATATTGACTACGCATTATTTTCTAATTCTCTAAAGCTAAGACTAATAAATTAATGAACTCTAGTAAGGAGTGACTTTCTTTAGATAAAAATTTGATAAAACTGAGCGTGTGTGTACAATTAAAGCTCTCCCCCCACACGCACGTCATTTTAACATACTCTACTCTACATGTATATGTGCTAAAACTCAATTTCTTCTGTGCTTACTAATATTGTGTTACTAAAAACGCATGTTAACACCAAAAGTTATTCTTTTGTAAAAAAAATCAAGATTTAAAAACAATCGTCTAATCGAATGTATATACAGTTTTGTACTTTTTTCTAAATCGTCGTAAACTCTCAAAAATAAACAGACACTACGTAATGTTTTCCTATTTTTGTCAGAAATCATAAAGCACACACACTATAGTTGGAATGTGTGTGTGTACGCCGACTTCTTCGTTCGGAGCAGTGTATATTTTTGTGAAGCATATTTAGTGTGAGGAGTACATTATAATATGCATATTATTGTGATTATGAAATAAACCGGTTCGGAATTAGATCTGACCTCTGAGCGAAGCTTTTTGATTTCCGACGCAAGTTGCTCACACTGAACAGTGTACTGCCACTTGGCCGTCTTCTCAGACTCGACGATTTGAAGGAGATGAAGATACTTTTGTTCCAGCTCTTCTTTTTGCAGCAACAGCTTATTGAAGCTGATGAGTTGGATGTGCCCACACGTTGGGAATTTAGCACAAAAACACAAGACAACACACATTCACGTCATTTGCATAAGCTCATTAGCTCTGCTGAGCACGCTCTCTAACATAAAATATAGATGCGGACTGATGGATTTCACGATGAAAATGGCTTTCTATGGGTTTAATTATATTTTACCTTGCCGTGCGAATGGCATCAATCCAAGCCTTGCAATCTGACTCGGAATCTGCTCTGAGCTCATATTGACGTAAGTTCTCACGTCGGTACGTTATTGCAAAGGAAAACTGACCAAAGAGATTCTGCCCTCCCAAACAGACAGAAAAAAAACAAAAAAAAAATAATGTTGATGACATTACATTTTGGTTGTCTACTAAAAATAGCAACGTATGGACATGACATTATGCAAACGAGGTGGTGAAAGTGAAGGTTCCGTACCATTTTGTCCTTGAGAATGAGCCTTTCGCAGTAGCACCCCTCCAATAAAATCACGCCCGATGGTCTTACCCCAGCCTCCGTCTCGAAGTAGAAGAGGAGATTCTACGGGAGGTGAGCCAATACAACTTTTGTGACAAGAGCTCCTCCAAATTTCTTGAGCATACTACCACTGTCTTCAAGCTGTGCGGAAGCATGCGACAATCTATAAAAAGTTACGGCACCGTACCTGGAAGAGAATGAAGTACCTCCTCGTCCACTTCGCAGCCCCACTCGACTTCTTGTGGAGGTAGCCGGCGAGGACGTGGTCAAACCTGGCCTTCTCCGCCAACATCAGAATCTGCGAGTCATTGATCCGGATGGATCGCTGCATCTTTGGCGACAGCATGATGTTATTCATGGCGGTCACGAGGACCCCGCCCCCTCCGCCGCCGCCACCACCACCTCCGCCCTCTTTCTTGATTTCGTGTCGGAACGCAATGGTGACGATACTCGAGAGAGATTCTCCCCTCGCGAATTAAAAAAATTATGTGCGCAAACTTCTCCCTCTCTATATTATACTACACTTTAAATACATGATCGCCTCATTTGTAACTTGCTGTCTAGTATAAAATAAACTGAAAATGTTGCTGACTTTTTCGGAGTCCACTGTCATAAAGAGTGAAAAGGTAGCCGAGTAAATATCTCTCAAAATGTCGTCTCATCATCCCTAAATCACATACTCGCGGGTTGCCCCTCCCTCATCGTCATGAATCATGTTGAACTCGTGAAAAATTGTACTTTTAAAAATGAATATGTAACCAAAATAAAAAGGGATCAGTCCGTTCAAGCCTGCTTTGTTCCTGTGATCACCCCATTATTGCTAGCTTTTGTCCTTTGTGTGTGCGCAATTGTTGACTTACACTTAAGTGGACCGAGAGAGCGTGTGTCAATATCTCATTGAAAATCTCTCTTAATGCAAATCCATATCTTCACAAAGGAAAAATCCCACCAAATGCTCTTTTCTCGCACACAAACACACCGCCACCACCGTTTACATTCCGTTTTTTCACTCACAGTTCATGATGTCTCGTGGAGAGAAAGCGAGAAAAATAGAGAAGAAGGGGGAAAGCGCTCACACAAAATCCACTCATTTCCCATAATTTCCCCTTTGCACGCAATCCCCACTTGGGCACACCACCACCATCATAGTAATATCGAGGCTACGGGAAAAAGCACGAGAAAACCTCAGACAAACCATGTATATCCTCGTGTGTTTTTATACGCGGTGCACATATGGGAAAATGACTTCACACAAACACTCGGCGAAATATAATAAAAACAGGTAAAGATTCACAGGAGAGAGTGAGGGAGACAATAAATTGTAGTTGTACGTGAATCCATGTTATTACATGCTCATCTCATCCTAAATTTTACTCCGGACGCCAATAACACGTTGACAAATTGTCTCACTCTTCTACAAAATACACAAAACAAAAACAACAAAACGATATGGTTTGGTGTCTCCTAAACGAGAACTTGGGTAGCGGAGCTCTTTATTTTCAGAGCATTTGTTGTCGTACTTTGTGATCTCTTAATTAATCCCTTTAAACCCTCTCATCAGTCTTTCAATCACATTGATAACTTGTTTTTGTCATAATTTTAAATAGTAAAGCTTAGTTAAATAGCTTTTGATGTAGTAATTATCGTACGCAACACGGACACAAAATGGTGACGGTAATGTGCACAGAAAGATTTTGTTAGTTAAACGCTCACTCAAACACACTTGTTTCAGCTTTCTCTTATTTTTCCGGGAGAGAAAGTTGTCCCAGCCTTATGGTTGTCAACCTTTCCTTTGCTGCTGCTTTCTCCAGCCGTAATAAGAAGCAGCCTTTCGAAAAATAAGCACATCTTGCGATGATGTCTCCCCGAGAAGAACTGATTGTATTCTTCTTTCTCTCTCGTGTGTGCTCCGCACTACAAACCCAATGAAGATAAAAAACCAGGGAGAGAAAGAAGAGAAAGCATTAAAAGCCTATTTGCTCCGCTCGCTCTTTCTTCGCAAATGGTATATAGAGATGGTATGGGCTTGTATTTTTTCTGGGATGGGGTATGCTTTTTATTGTAGCCCCCCTCTCTCACTCTCACTTCTTACTTTACTCGTCAAGATGATGACGATGATGTATTATTTTTTTCTCATGGAGACAACCAGTTGCTCTTCCTCATCGATCCTTTCTCACTAAAAAGCCCCAGCAGAAAAAACGCTCGCTCTCTCTCTCCCTGCTTTCTCTGGATATTATGTACACACAGCAGTGGCTGAGTGAGAGAAAGGAGTTTGTGTGTGTGTGGTTGTTAGAGAAGAAGCCTTTCTTTTTCGGGTATTTTCTCCCTCTCCTTGCTATTCTCTGTGAGGGGAGCGTTATTTTATATAAGCAAATAGGACAGACAGAGAGACACGGCGTGCACAGACCCGCCCCTCTTTCTCGTCCCGATCTCTTCCCAAAAACAGAGAGCAAGAGAGAGAGAGAGAGAGAGAGAACATTCTACGAATCTTGTTGCCGATCCTCAACTTTCTCCTTCACTCTCTCTTTTGCTGAGCCTCACTTGACTATATGCCGTGGGAAAATATCATCCGGAAAGTAACGCCAAATAAAAAAATGAGAGAAACAAGCCGGGACTTTGTGTCGTACCCTCCAATACATCTCCCTTCCTCCAATTGACTATGTAGCCGTGGTGCGCGTAAGCCTGATCACAATATATGGAGGTGGACTTTTTCTCTCTCCAACTTTTTTGCCATGTTGCGGAAAAAACGACATCACAAACTGTGAACATGCATTTTTTATAGTCATGAACAATTATATGTATACAGGAAGAAAAAAACGTACATATTCATTTCATTTCCATCTAACCAACCGTTACACAACACAATCATATTTACACGTATATCCTCTCTCCACATTTTTTACGCTTTGGCGTTTTACGCTACGGAAGAGGAATATAATGTTTTTTCTCCACTTTTATTCCTCGCATTCTCAATCCTCTCTCTCACACTCTCTCCGTATTGCACAAAAATTCCGGGTTTGGGACAGTAACAAATGCATATGACCTAAGAAGTATTAGAGTTTCTTTTTCCGCTTCAAATCGGCACAGCCCGGTTCTCGCTCGTATTTTTACTACTTACTAGAGAACCTTTCTCTCTCGGCACGCTTTTTTTTATTCCTCCAGAAAAACACAGCTTACGTCTCGTCTGTTGCCTTCCTCTCTCCTGTTTTCACTGGAATTCAATAATCATGTATATACAAAAAATTTCCCCTGGAACACACGACGGCCCGTGCTTCGCTAATATTTTGCGAGAAAAGTAAGAGCAATGCGAGAGTGACTGAGCGAGTGGAGCGTCGTGTTTGTGTGCGATGCAAAGAGAAATGAGAGATAGAGAGCCAAACCCTTTTTCCCTTTAAACGACTCCAGCTCACTCAATAAAAATACTGACGCATTACAGACTTTGGGAATATTTTTTATCGTCTCCAGTCCCTTTCTCTTTCGACATTAAATGTCTGCTGCGTGTGTTTCTTTTGAAACAAGAATGCACATCATTCTCCTTATCAATATTTATCAGCACATTTTCTTTTGATTAGCCCAACACAAATGCCATAAAAGATAGAGATGTGTGTTACAGGTTGTCATCTATGGAAATTGAGGTGACACGGAAAAAATTGAATGCTCACTCCCTTCCGATCTAACACAATATGTAAAAGTATGATTCACAGGTGAGAGCAAGGTATTTTTTTGCTGATGTGTGCCCCACTTTTTTTATCCACGTTCGACCTTCCTCCCTCTTCTACAGGTTGACTCCAGAATGCAGAGTTTACTCTCTCTTTCTCTACTATTCACCAATATGCATACAAAACTGTTTTTAGCTTGTGTATGCCATCCTTTCACCGTAAGTTTCACTCATCTCTCTCTTTGGTTTTACAGACTTTTCCGTCTGACGAAATACACAGTATTTGCCAGTGGTATGGGTGAAAGGAAGCTGCTGTAGTGTACAAGTGATGAGAGAGCGAGAGAAAATGAGTTTTCTTGTTGCTGCCTCTAAAAGTCTCTTGTTGCTCCTCTCTCCCTTTTGTATATCGTCTATCGACCTTGATACTTTCTGATTCTTTCTACTCTACACGACGCACACGTCAAAAAAATCAGTATATGTAGCTTTCTCTCTAAACGCACACCTGCTGTTTCCACCCTGGAAAATATAATTATCCACCTCTTCTCCGTCTTGTAGCAACGCTGTCATTGTCCTCCTTCTCAAAGCGTTCCCCCTCTCTCGCTCGATTCATCGACGACGAGCTATTTAACATTGTTAAAAAATACCGAACTAATTTCCCCCTGTTGATTGCCTCCTCTTTTATCGACGACGACGACGACGACAACGGAGAGACGGGGAGAGGAAAGAGATGTTTTGCGAGATGAGAGAGACAAGGTGTGTTCATAAAAGCCACGCTCTCACATCGAGTTACGAAACATCTTGCTCTTTTTCTATAGACGCTTTTCCACAGCAGCTCACTTCTCCTTCTGTGTGTTTCGATGTTCGATTCCGATACTCACCTCACCATCATAACTTTTACTCGTTGCGTAAAATACGAGAGAGGGAATAAAGCATATTATTCGCGCTCCCTCTCTCACCACACACAGAAAAAGAGAACATTACATATGCTCCTAAAAGGTTTTGACCTGCGTGCAATATTCTCTCTCACTCACTCCGTGACTTTACTATCTCTCTTTGATATAGGCTATAGTGACACGCTTATAAATCCAAAGCGTGCTAATATCCACCATAAAAAAGTGGACTGCAGAGAAAGAAGATGCTTGTGGAAAAATGTCGAGTTCATGGCCGTAGAATGAGAGAGAGAAAGACCTCACTTAAATATAGAGTTGAGCTCTTCTTTCTCTTTCACTCTCTTTCTGTTTCTCTTCGAGGCGCATTATGATTATTGAATAGAAAAGTACTTTTCCATCTTATTAAGATATGATAGCTTTGTCAGGTTTGTGACAAAGATGCTCGGAGAAAATAAGGAGAAAGGGCGAAAGGGAAAGAAAGGAGAGAGAGGAAAACTTTATTTTTCATTTCTCTTTCCTGTTGCTCTCTCATCTCACTCTCTCAAAAAGGGGAAAATGTGATGGGACGGAAAAATACAAAACGGAAATGGGACAGGAAGGACAAAAAGAATATGGGAGAGTTTAGAAGAGGGGTAAGGAATCCTGTATTTTTTCCTCTGGATATAAACGAATAAAAGCTTTCTCTTGCGCTTGAGAGATTCCTTTTTCTGAGATTCTATGAAATCCATATATATGCATGTCACTGCTTTGTTAGCTCTCTCTCTGTTCCCCTTCGAGCGAGCTTATGAGCCGTGTAAAAGGAACTAATTTGGGAGCGGAGAAGAATGCGTGGAATTTTATTTTTCCGTGAGATTCAGACATGTTGTTTGTACAATGAGGGAAAGGAAATAAAGAGAAAACACACGTTTACGTGATTACGTTCTGCTTATGTGAGGTAGAGAGAACAGGAAATAAATATGGTAATTGGCTCACTGTAGTCTGGCTGAACATCCGATTTTTTTCCCTGCACAAAATAAGGTTCTTTTAGTGCAAAAGGTTTTGAGACGCTGCTAATTTCATAGTATTACAGGTTTGTGTGCTCATGATTACGTATAAGCTTCAGTGTGTGTACAAAAACTTGTGCAAAATACCACAAAATCTCATTACGATTGAATCTGGAGTGCACACAGAGGTAAAAACGAGTGATTTATGAAGAGCAAAGCGTCGACCCTTTTGTGCATATCGTCGTCCCAATAAATTCAATTCGGCACAAAACGACAGTAGTAATAATGCAGACACAGAAAAAATACTATCCTTGTTCAAGTAAATGTTCTCCCTCGAGTATCCTCTCACACACGTAATTCACAGTGACTACGCGTGTGTGCTCACAATGATAATCTGTCTCTGTTTGGAGTGACATGATCACATACGATGATAATATGAACAAAGTTTTGATGTATATTGTCCATATTGGAGATATAAAACTTTCTGGAAAAGAATGACGATAAAATATGAATTTGACTGAGTTACATCTTTTTGCCCTCATGCTAATTACATCAGCCTACTTTTTAAAAGCTTCTGCATCTGTCTCGGCACGGATGAAATTGTGTCAAAATGAGATTTGCCCAGCCGAAAATTTGACAGAGGGGAAGAGAGGACTCGGTCCGCTCCTCGAAACACCTCTCCTGCCTCCGTTATCATATTGTTTTTATCAAAGATAACCTCAACCTAAAAGACAAGCTGTATTCAATTGCAATTGAAAGTGAGCTCAAATTTTATTTTTTAAACACGAGTCACACACGGGATGTGACAGGTGATGTCTTGCTTATCAAAACCGTTCAACAAATCTAATCCACTTATTTGTAGGCCGATGCGGTGGAGAAATTGCATTCTCGAATTTGGATTTGGGTGAGAAGGTGTGAGAATTTGTGTACTTTTTCCAGAGGAGAAACGCGTTTTCATTTTGTGAGAGCTCGCCGCAATGACAAGGTACGGTACATTTAATACGTCCTTCGCGTCACAAACAGAGAGCCCATCCCTTACAAAGAAGTTAATGATACGTAGTAATAAAGCTCTCCTCTTCTCCCCCATTTCTGTTGGTAGCGCCCTCAAGGTTGTGGCCCTCGGAGGGGTGGTCCTCACTTTCCTCGTGTTGGCCACCGTGACATTTACCCCAGCGCAGGCTAGAGCCACGCTGAAGAAGGGGCCTAACTACGATGCAAAGCTGCAACGCATCCGAGAGTTGGCCAGGGAGTCAGGAGCGCCTCAGAGTGAAGGTGACTACAAGCAGGAGGACGTTTGTCTCGACGAAGGATGCCTTGATGCAGGTAAACAGAGACTAAAAAGTCAATGCGAAACGAAGGAGAGGTGGAAGAGGAGCGAGAGAGAGAAAGAGAAAACTATTTTTTGCTTTTGGCTTCGTGTGTGACGTCAATCTAGCAACAAAATGTAGGCCATCCGATGGTCGGGTTGTAATAGAGTAAAACAGAGAGAATATAGTACATAATAGTATATACAACAGTATTATACGAAATGATACATTGAGATGCGGAGTAGTATTTTTTACTCATGTGTTGCGTTTTTTTTCATCGTCGCAGCCCTGGACTTGCTGAACGCAATGAACTCGTCTGTTGACCCATGCCAAGACTTTTTCCAGTACTCATGCGGCAGGTGGATTGCGGAGAACCCGGTCCCAGGATCCGCCTCCCGCTGGAGTCGTTTTAACCGGTTGCGAGATGAGGTGAACAATGTCACTCAGGAGATCCTCAACGAGCCTCCCAGCGATAACGATGCGCTGCCAATCAATCAGGTGAAGGAGTTCTTTGCAACCTGTTTGGACGTCGGTATGAAATCTGAGGAATACAATACAAAGACTGACTAGTGTGTAGGTTCAAAATTTTCTGGAAATAAGGGGTGTGTTGTACGTTTGGTATAGACGCAATTGAGCAAGTTGGGCTAGGGCCTCTCCAAGATGTCATCCTTGACTTTGGTGGCTGGCAGCTCCTCAACCCAGGCTCGTGGAATGCGTCCTTCGACTGGTTGAGCTCCATTGGAGAGGTTCGGCGAAGGACCCTCCAGTCTGCCATTCTCTCGACGTATGTGAGTGCGGATCTGAAGAACACGTCGAGATCCGTGGTTTATGTAAGTTATTGCATGCGATGACACGTTCCTCAAACACGCCCTTGAGAAAAGAGCTTCAAACCGTGAATCTAGAGAGGTAGAGGAGATGAAGTAATATTTGCGAATACATATGTTGCACTCAATGAAATGTAGCTTGATCAGCCCAGCTTCGGTCTTCCAAGAGGAGTTCTCATTGCCCCAGAAAATTACACAAGCCTTATCGATGCGTATCGCACCTTCATCACGGAAGTTGCTCTAGAGCTGGGCACGACTCAGGATGGGGCAGCTCTCAACATTAGTGCGGACGCTATCATTGACTTGGAGGTGGCCATGGCCAAGATTTCATCCAGTGATGAGGCTCGTTACGATATTGAGCGGATTTACAACCCGTTTTTGCTCAACGAGTATCAGGACCTCACTGACAGCTACGATAATGAATTCAGGGTAAGTTTACGGACAAACCGAAACCGAAGTTGTCACTTTTTTAGAAGAAGGTCGGATGTACAGAAAAAGCTGAGAAATGTACACGTATGAGTATAGATCGTATGGAAGAACTACTTGGACGAAGTATTCAGCTCATCTGCAGCCGACATTGCGGACGACGAGCAGGTCGTCGTTAGTGAGGTCGAGTACGTGATGAACCTGATTCCCATCCTGAAGGCGCAGGATCCGATAAACGTGGCCAACTACATTGTGTGGCGGCTTGTCTCAGGACTCGTGCCTGACACGACTGCTGCCATGCGGAACATAACTTTCAAATTCCAACAAGCTATGACTGGTGCCACTCAACCGGAAGCGAGGTATTGCTTTCGGAGTATGATTAGGTCAAATATAGAAATTAAATTTGTTTCACGTTATTAAACAGGGCCGTAGTTTGTGCCAACGCTGCTAATGGTGTGTTTGGCATGGCCGTCGGAGTGAAGTACATTGAGAAGACGTTCGATCAGGACGCAAAGGCAGAGGTTGAGCAGTTGGTCGAAAACCTGAGGGTGGCCTTCGAGGAAATGGTGACGGAGGCAGACTGGATGCAAGACGTGACCAAGACTGAGGCCATTGCAAAGGCTGAAGCTATCCGAAGCTTTATGGCGTACCCAGACTGGCTGGAAAACAGAACGGCTGTGGAAGCCTTTTATGCTGGAGTAAAAACATTTTAAGATTAGCAATTTTTCTAGCATGTGAACACAAAATGAAAATAGCGTACAAAATGTACCGAATCCGCGTATTACTAAAGTATTACATATTTTTTTCCGAAGCTGGAACTAGGCAGCGGCCACTTTGCCAGCCAACTGAGTCTCGCCCTGTACAGGATGAACAAGGGACTCAACGAGTTGAGGAAGCCGACTGATCGTGATCAGTGAGTACACAATAAGCGTACTTTTTTCAACAGCCTTGTGCAAAGAAGATGATTTGTATATAACGACTGATTTAATTATTCAGATGGATCATGTACCCCGGAGTGGTGAATGCAGGTAATTTATGAATTTGAATATCGTCATGAATAGAACTACAGTTAGATAATGTTCGTACAATTTAAGGAATAATCTAAATTCTTTAATAATTTTGTTTGTTGCAGCTTATATGCCGGAATTCAACTCGATTAGTAATTAATTAATTAATTAAATTAGTAATTAGTGCTCAAAATTAATCCATTGTTTGAGACAGTGTGAATAATGTGGTGCAATGTTGTATTAAAATGTGTGAACTCGCATAGCATTCCCTGCCGGAATTCTCCAACCACCATTTTTCGGCAAGATTCGCCCCAAGTCACAGAACTATGGGGGAATCGGAGTCGTTATCGGTGAGACGACTATTACTACCGTATTTTTCTCAACGCTGTGTTAAATCTGTATATATTATCTGCTTTAATTTACTATTTTCCTTACTTTCAAGGTCATGAAATCACACACGGCTTCGACAACCAAGGTACTACAACGAAAGAGAGATAAAGCGTCTAGCTTTTAGTAGATAAATCATTTAGCAGACTATACAAAATATGGGATATAAAAAATTAAAAATTCTTCATGCTATTTGAAAGGTGCTCAATTCGACAAGGACGGCAATGCTGAAAACTGGTGGGACAACGTGACCAAGGCCGAGTACGACAGAAGAGCCCAATGCA
>JAHZMW010001373.1:0-16064 GCA_027743745.1 Alloscopus bannaensis | reverse complement strand
AAACTCAAGAAAAATAAGAGTGACGGCCTAAATTGTCTTGTTTTGCTTAAAACAATGTTATAAATTCGTAGGGATTGAAATTCTCCAACAGGTCGGAGAAAGTGGTGCTTAAAACCATTATAGGGAACCCTAATAAATTTTCCCTCGTTCAGCAAAATTCCTCCAGTGTCGAGCATTTCTGATACATATCCAAGCATGCTTTCTATGTAGGACCTAGATCGCCGAATTTCTCACTCTCAGTCTCTGATGACTTATTACGAGTTTTACAAGGTTTGAAATTGAACAACCATTGTATCCCATCCGATCACTTTCAGCTCACCGCTTACTGGTTCTTCCCAACGGATAATGAAATAGAAGGTTGAAAAAATCATTGATGTACATATAGCACGTACTGTTTATCTAAATCCTGACAACGAAACCAAAATGTAAGCCGCATCCTGTACGAATACGAATGAGTTATGGAAATGATGATGTGAGGAAGAAAGCCTATTTCAATTTACGACGATTGTCCGAAGACGATTCCCTTTCGGTGAACAGCTTGCCACTGGTTTTCGCTCGTAATTATTATGGTTACAACAGAGTAATTATTATGTTTTTTCAAAGCCACCCGAGCGCATCCTACAAACGAGCCTTGCACATCTTTCGGCCGAGCCATTTTGCCAAAACCCAGTCATAAAGCTCTCTGATTGCTCAAACACACACACACCTTTTTCCGATGAAAATGAGGGTGTTGGTGTTACACCTTACATTAAGCCAGTCAAGTCAAGGTCCGCCGGTCCTTAGTTGGCAGACTATTATTAACATGAAACCTCTCCTCTTGGGTTTCGTAGGATTCTCCATTTTTGCGTCGAAGTGGACGGGAAAATGCATTTGACGTGTTCAAAATTTGATATGCGTGTAATAAACTTTATCAACTTACATTACCCACCATTATCTCCTGACTTTTGGCACTAATCTTTTATAATCCTCTGCATCAAATCTGCAGATTCCTACCTAACCTAAGTACTTCTAATGATGAGCAACATGGAAAATGATTATGGAAAGGTGGCAAACGCAATTACGACTAAAATCGTTGATTTCACTTTGTTGAAGTTCCGTGAAAATAACATCAACACGCTTCTATTCGAGGAGAAAACAATATACGAAATTGGTTCTCGTAAATTGAAAAAAAAGATTCACTTGCTGGATACACTTTATCTGTGAATATAAAAATGTTCCGATGTTGCACATTATTACTAGCCATAATTATTCAAAAGGATTTGCACACTTCATCATTTACATGCTCGCCGCATTTACGGATCGCAGCAGGGTGCAAGCACGATTTCACTTTCTGTCCAAAATTCATAAAAAACATGGATGCAACCCCGGTCTCGTAGTAAAAATTCAATCTTCAGTTTGAGACCTCTTTGGAACCCCCATCCAAAAAAATGTTGACGGAACTTTTTTTTCAGCGTTCCTAAAAATTAATGGCTTTTCGTAACAGTTTAGTTGAGACAATACTCGTTGTAATTAGAGTACAGTCTGAGATTTTTTTCTGTTTATTGTGCACAGAGTCTAGTCCATTTTTACGGGGCATCCGTAACACGACTTTTCCGAACAATCATGCCTGAGAGAGAACGTGATTCGTGTGAAGAAACTCATCATTATTCACCCCACACCAGACAACATTTCACCAGCAATTAATAATAGTGTTAAAAACTAAAATTCATTACGCGCTCAGCCCATTTGGGATTGATGCTTTTCACTGTTTTCCTCTTAAATCCGTTTCTTCTGATATACCGAGAAATGGAGGTGGATTTTGTCTGAGGGAAAATTGGTAATTTATGTACCCATCAATTTCTCGTGTGAACTGATAAAACCTGACAGGAATCAATCCATTTATATAACTCGTACGATGCCTGAGCAGAATTTAATTATGTGTAATCGCCGTCACGTATTCTGTAATGTATGTCAGCTTATGCGCTTTCTAGTTGTAATAATAAACAGGAAGAAATGTTTTGCGTAAATATAAAACGAGGAAGATTTCATAAGCCTACCTCAACCTTGAATACATTTTAGCGAGTATAACTCCACAGATCACGAAATTAATGATTTTACAGAAGCTATACCCAAATCATGTCAAGTTGCTTTGGCTAAAAGCTAATATTTTAGGAATGAAGGCGTGTGCTGAGTAATCAACACAACTCGTGCCAAAACACCGATACACCGATGCAAGTTAGAAGTGTGTACATACGAAATCGTTTTTGGTTGCATTTTTACACTTCCACAAATCAACGCATATACTCGATTATTTAATAAAAATGAAAAAGATAAGAGAAAACATGATATTCCTTCTACGCAAGTAAATGTTTTAAATGTTACAAGTAATGCATAGAACAAAATTTTTAAGTACTTAGTACAAAATACCTAAAAATTCGTAACAAGTAGACTGATGGATTGCTGTACTAAGTCTGCCTCTCCGAATTTCTTTCCTGGTCCCTGACCACAACTAACTATAAATACAATGGCGTAATCGTAGCGTTTACGAATTCCTCTAGTTACTTCATCTCACTGTTAAGTCATCTAAAAGGTGAAAGGCAAGTCATCATCTTTTAAGTCTGATGAAAAAAGGCGTCCGTCAAAATAAAAAAGTGGTGAGATGTACAGTTTTTTTCTCATGTTCTTTTGTTACTTCAACGAGTTCAATAACTGCTGATTTAGATTGCCCCTTGGTCTACAGTATATAACTCCTGTTTTTTGCAGAAAAAGTTGAGAAAGTGAAAATTGAAATTGAACTTATGTTAATTTCGTAAAAACCCGAATTTCTTCTCAACTTGCTGCTCATTTTTATTAGGGTTGATAACACGTCACATTTAGCAGATTTCGTAAATACGTATCTATATGCATAGCCACATCTATCTGATCTGTTGCACACATCTTGTCTTGTACACATTCATTTTTGCAGACACCAAAACCAGAACTTACTTCTTCAAATACAACCATGTATGTAACCATAACCAAAATTTATGCAGCGCAGGATGCGCAGGTCAAGGTGAAGCATTGTAAAGCAGCCACAATTCACGTATTATTCTGAAGTAACTTCCGAAGTTGCATGCTGTACAAATACTGAAGAAAATGTGTTTTGTAAAAAAAACTGGAGAATGCATGCAGAGACAGAAAAAGGCAGAAAGATTAATGATTTAATTCCGGAGATGAAGAATTACATAAAGTGAAAAAGCGCACGTAGAATTACATAAAGAAACCACTGACTGATGAGCTTCAGGGAAAGTTGTACTACACCTTTGGCCACTATTCGTTAACATTACATTATATCCATTACGAATTACTGTCTTCTGACAGAGTGCATAAAACAGCAATTCTGTGGCCGCAAATCAGCTAGGTACTTCCGAAACTTACACAAGAGTACAATTGTATGTGTAACTAATCTCTGACAACCTTCGAACCTTGTACAGGTTATTATAGTTGGTTGCATTCATTAAATTTACATTTTCTACACCGTGTTATTAGTTATGAATGGGTGGCTTTCCTGTGCATGGCATCTCAAAAAACCTCACACTTTTACGGTTTCAAAACTTTTGTGTGCACCTCGTAAAGCATGGAGCATACAATAATTAGTTGAGCTGAAGCTGGTCAGCATCTCTAACGCAGGATACAAATCTTTTTCCCATACAAAATGTTAGCTTATGTAACTGATGATAGTACAACCGTATGATTCTAATCATACGTTTACCTGGGCCAATTCTAACAATAAATTTTATTGCTCTTACTACATCAACTTGTTGCGGTTTTCCTTCAACCCTTCCGTAACCCGCTCGTAAATAAAGTGAATGACTACAGTCAAAAGTGAGCTAAACATAATTTGTGCATAGTTTGCACACAATCGGGCGAGATGAGCATGCAAATTAAAATTAAAAGTGATTCAAGAATAAAGTTTGCGAATTGTTTGAGTGACGAAACCTATACAGCCATTTGAAGCCGAAAGTATATAAATAACTAGTAGTCGAGGCTCGTCTTTCATTATCTTGCGTGTTTTCAATAAAACAGTCAACACATCCACTATTGAAGGTCCAATTTAGCATTCCAAGTGTGTACACAAACAAAGCATCCCAATAATGCATGACTATTATGCAAATTAATATTCCCTGGACAGGTTTCTTCCCTGTCGTCCCCAACTTTGGGTGGCTAATCGTAAATAAATATTTTAAGCTAGGCGTATACTGAAATGTTACTTTCTCTCGGTTATACGTACACTTTCTGACTGATACACTAATTAGTAAACATGTAGTAGTTGTTGAGGTGGGGGCATGTGCAAAAAGATTTCCATAAAGTTTAAGAATTCATTTACTCAGTTGAGGCGGTATGCATAATCTTTCTCTCGGATTGATGAAAAAACAATGCGTTATTGACTTGACTTAATGCTCAACCCGAAGCTGGTTAGCTTATGTGTCTCGTAGTTTGCGTGAAAGGATGAAACATCAATTCATTTTTTACTATTTATAGAAACCAATGCTTTAAACTTCAATTAACTTCATTGCTACCTATTTTTGACTGATTCTTGCCAATGACACCAAGATACAAACATGCACCGTACATGGACATACAGAAGTGAACAGTTGCCTTCCAGGGCCAATGTGCATAAAAATACATACGAATCGCGTCAGACTACTATTTCGTCATTGCATTTAGTATTTTTTTAAACTCCGTACATGTAGGTCTAGAATGGAAGCTTACCGTATATGTAACCTCCACAAAATATTTGCCCCTTGTCACTATCTGTAGAAACAAGGGAATTACTTCAAAAGCCTGATATCACAGAGAAAACCACCATTGCATTCGTCTTTTCATCTTGTCATATCATAAAATACACCCATCCCTCAATTTTAAAAGAGATGCTTGTACGCATCAAGAAACCCATCAAACAAACTTGTTGGTTGCAATAATGTCTGCCTGTAAACAAGACAGCAGAGTAAGACAACATTTTAAAACTAATGATATGTTGCAATTGCAAGATTGCTATATTCTCCGTCAACCAGTGTAAATTGAGAAGTGCCTATAAATGCACTACGAAAATGTGAAAGAACTGCTGCTCACAGAATTTCTCTGGCTGTCCAATTTAAAAAGTGCACAGCAGTTCAGATTTTTTGGGCACGTCATTTCAATATTTGCATACATTTTCATAATGGTATCGGGATTACCATCGCTTTCTTGTCAAATGACTTTTGGCACTTGACAAGTTCAGTAAGATATCCCTAATATCATATGTATGCACATAATAGTTGCTTCTCATTCAACCGACTTTCATTTGTAAGGTCAGCTCGTTGTCTTAATACGTGAGAAATGAACACTTTAAATGATAAGAACAAACAACTCTTAATGACTTTATCTACACGTACTCAATACCTTTTTAAACATATTAATATTATACACACGTGTGTTTCAGGGTTGTAACAATATCTCTCTAGAACTATAAAGAAGCGACAGTCACAAGCAATACATACAAACGTAATGTACTCCACGCTCATTTTTTTGTCTGACGCTTAATATGTAGGTGTTGCCTAAAGGATGGGCGCCTAAAACTACACGGTCTTTTCACTGGAGAAAGTTACAAGTCAAAATACCTGACTTTTTGAGTAAGTATGCATATTTGCGCAATACTCAGACATTAAATAAGATTTTTACGTTTTTTTCTTTCATGGAGATTTATTAAAATCGCGCCCAGAAAGCAGAAAGTTGCTAATTCGAGAAAGTGCAAAATTAGTGCAAATTAATGACATCAGTGAAGAAATAGGAAAGAAACTTGCTCCCTAACCTGCTGCTACGTATCCGACCAATTTAATTTCAAGCGTTCTTTCTGTATTTGAGCATGTAAGCATCATCATCGTCATTAGAATGCATTTGTAATTGTAGTTTTAATTAAAGTGGCTAGTGAGAAAGACATTACCCTCGCGTGGTTAGGTATTCAAACTCCAACCCATTGAATGGAACTAGTCTTGAAAAAGTGACACGTATTAAAGTTGGTGGAGGCGGTTGCGCTTAACTCGTATGCTAACGATGACATTGAGTATCATTAATTATTTTGCTGTGGGTCTCAAAAAATTTATGTAATATTTGTTATTTGCAGGAAAATGTTGATGTAGACACATTTTTTTGCAACCTTTTTCTTACAAATGTGCACATTGCACACCTGGGCACGCCAAAAGTTTATATAAACTGCTTCCAAGCTGCTGGCTTAATTCACCCAGCCCGGCAGCTGCTTTCTTCAAGCCGATACTGTATGTTAATAAGCGAGTAATTAGAAAAATGAGAATGCATATGCATACCTGTCACCTGTAAGTGAATTCCTCAAAACTAGTTAAACTCATTGTTTACTAAACTATGATTTTTCTCCCTTTCCTTTCGAGTTTATCTCATGATATGTGATGCAAAAAAGATGTATGTAAACTGATCATAATGGATTAAATTCAGCAGAATCTTTCGCTGTATCTTTGTAAACGACAAAAAGTTGCACTTGTACTTGACTTCAGGGCTTTCTCATCCAGCTATAAGTCAAAAGTTGCAATTTTTGCGAACCCGACTGGTGCTCAGTACATAGTAGTGAAGCAAGTCCATTTTTTAATCGCAAACTGGCTAGACATAATAAGAGAACACACCAGGCGGCTCGTTACAGTGCTACTTTATTTGTTACTCGAATGAAGTATTCAAGAGGAAATTGTACTTGCTTGGTCACGCTGTTACAGGTTTGATTCATTACGATGAAGTTGGCGCACTTCGGGTGTGCACATTTTATGACAAAAACCAAGTGAAAAAGCAACTTTCCAGGAGTGTACTTACAATAACCTGATCTCTGACCTCTGAAATAATTCATGAAATATTTGTTTGCATTCTCACATTGCTGACAATTGAACCATATTACTTACCACCGTGTAAAGCTGGCTAAACTGCTCCGAAAAAATGTTAGCTACTGTAACAGATAACCCAGCCTGATTCGACTTACACTTTTGAATTTTTACGAAGTTATAATTAATTAACAAGTCTTGAGGGTGAAAATGGAGAAATAATTGCATGGTTCCGTACACACATGAACAGGTTCGTGTCCACGTCTCCAGTAAGTATAAAAATTGCTGTTCAATACGTTTAGTGAATTTTGTACATGGTACATCGTTTTACTTTTAAGAAAATACAAGATCCAGACCAGTTACTGGTACGTGTTTTAGAATATTGTTACTACATTTGTATCTGGTTCGGCATACGCGTACGACGAAATGCGAAATGGTAGGTCAATGCTTCCTGCAATAATGGATATTTAAGTGGAATTAAAAATTTGTTTCTCCAACAGAAGCGTGCATTAAATGTCTTACGTGGAATTATAAAGTAATAATTTCAAGCACTTCATCTCGCAACAATTACCAGCTTTTAAAGTGTTGAAAGATTTCTTCATGAAATTAATCCGCAATCATCACGTATTTAAGACGACGGACTCATCTGGGCATTATAAATGTGATATGAAAGTGGTATAATGCAGGTACCATGCTTAATCACTTTTTGATGATTGGTGAATCTCTTGTCTTGAGCATTCAAAATTCAAACGAGGTCCTGACAAATTACGGATTACACTTACAAGCGGTAGGTATTAAACCGGTAGAAGCTTATAAGCCAACGACGCCCTGTCAAGCTGATAGAAATTGTTTCTTGGAGACAAGTAGTCGCACGTCAGCTTTCACAAGTAACTCTTCTGAAATATGATTCAAAGTTCAGGGTAGTAACAAATCTTACAAAGTCCGGTCACAATCAGTAAAAATACCTACGTAAACGAAAAAAGCACACAGAATAAATTAGCGCGTATGCACCTATAAATACCTGGCATCAAATTATGCACATTTCCTCTCGTGAACATTATGGTATTTCATTCCTATCACATTCTTGGATCGAATCAAGTTTTCGTAATTTTTTGCTTACAAAAAAAATATTCTCACCAAAATTATTGCACGAAACAACATTACAAAAGGATACTCTCATTGAGAACTTGCCAAGAATATTAAAGCGATGCGTTTTTGTCCCAATATTGCAATTTACCTCTCTGCGGTGTCGTTACTCGTTGTTACATTGATATCCCACTCTGTACTGTTACATTGATATTCCACTCTGTACACGTACACCGCATCTTGTTTGCACATACCGTTTATCAGGCGAATTCATCTCAGGTCTTCGAACATTCCATGTTTTAGGATGGAAAACCCCTTTGGATCCTTTTCTATTCAAAGTTAAAGTCGTGTTGTATCTGTTGCTACCAGAATACCAGAATTGAGATGATCTGAAAACAATGAGACAGAAATTACGTTACTCTACAGAATTCTGTGGATTTTGCAACGTGTATCCGAAAAATCCTTAATGATATTACTGTACCATGATTTTGCACTCAGACACCCACGTTTGGTGCATGCACAAATTTTTTTCAATGCATCGCTGTAAATACAAAGCTCCAAAAAAATCGAAAACTAAATACATGTTCTCGACAAGACAAAAAAAAGTTCTCACGATTTGAACTCAACGTTCGTCTTTCATGCATTAGGTAACTTTCTGCTTCGTTGTCGTTCACGGTTTGCAGTTCATGTCAAGACCAACAAAAAGGATCGTGTATAAAGTGACGAGCAAGGCATTGGACCCCACACCTTATCAGAAGACGAACAGGCTCTTCTGCTCTTTCTCCGACCTTGCCATATACCATGATACCACCACCTGTTTGTGGGCATTGTTCGCGAGATGAGTTCGTGCCTTCATTTTTATTCTTAGACACAGGAAAGAGGAGAACAAGAACTTGAGACGAGTGCCAAAAGCAACCCTGCGGTTTTATAAGTCTGCTTCACTCCGGCGATTGTCTAATTGTGCAAATGCTATTTGATGACTGAGCCAACCGCGCAGACGAGAATCTTTTTTTGCGTTCCGTAAAGGTCATCAGAGCTTCACCAACTTTGTTCTCAGCATTTTTGATGAAGCAAATGGTAAGATTTCTCAAATACTCTCACTATATCGGGAAAGAAAGGTTTTTATATGTAGTTTTAATATATTGAAGTTCCAATCGCATTTTCCATCAAAATCTACCGCAAATCATTAGCTAATCATTCAGTCATATGAAAAGCGATGTTGTCCAAAAAGGGTTTTAGTAATGCCGATAACATGTCTAAAAGGACGATAAAAAGTGCTTCGAAGTTTTAGACATTGTGACTGGTAATCTGCCAGGGAAAGTCCGTCCAAAACATTGTAGTTATCAGAGGAAATCATAGGAAAACCACGAAGGGCTCATAATCGTGGAATTGTACTTGTTCGTACTTCATGAACTATTGTACATATACTTGTTTTAAATAGCTAAAATCATGATATTCGATGCACATTAAACTCATATTCGGTTATAATTACACGTAATCCCAACTTTCTCACAAGTTTCTCCACATCGGCATACCTAAAACAGTGGCTAAAGTCAAACTAAAAAAAAATCAGTGTTTGAGCAAAACGAGCGAAAGATGTTAGAGATTCTCTCAAAGACACTTATGAACATGTATTTTCCCTTTCGGTTCAAAAGATGGTAATCTCTTGAGCCAGTGTTTCTCTTTCCGTAATGAGCCTCACACTGAGCTCCACTCGTGTTTGATGGCATTTAAAGTGGTAGCTCACCCAACACTCGAACACTCATTTACTTCATCGTCAAGTTGCACAACAAGGCGAAGATTTGAATCAATCAAAAACACGCTTCCTACACACTCGTTACATGGATGTAAGGATGCTCTACAAGTTAAGCTGAGAGCAACAACTTTTTGGCATGCCGATTATCACAAGTATTAAGCTGCTCTTTGATCATTTCCACCTACTACGTCAAATCCTGCTTAGTCATAATTATCTGCTTGTTGCTCCTTTAAAAATCACACTTTATGGAAACAAAAAAGTACAAAAGTTTAAGAACAACCTGCCGGCACACCGAAGAGGGAAAGATTGTTACAAGAAAATCATTTGGATTTTTTTCTTCGGAGTCTTTTCAACTTTCAGGACCTGATGCTTGTATGGTATCTCACCGACCAACATAGTTGCCCTCACAGATCGTTTTAATATATTGCAAAATCGAGTTCGGAATGTGAATGAATTTTTGGGGGTGTACGTGTTCGCTTGTTGGTGTTTAGGAGGCAGACAAGTTTAACGATCCATAATCCCTCCAACTAAGATGTAGATCAATTAGGAGCAATATTAATTTATTTTTATGATTATTGCTTGTTCGTGAGGTGCTGGCCATCATCACACAATGATACCGATCCTCCACCACCCGACAAACTTTTTTTTCATAAAAAAAACCTGATGTGATAAAGTAAGCGCACGTCTCACATACAAAATATAAGCAACATATAATAATATGTAGAAAAAAAATTGTGTGCCACACACTTTACGATGCACCAAAGTTCATGGAAGGAGATTGCATATTGTTCTCGCTCTCTCTCCCACGAAAAGTGACTTTCCCCTTTCCTGTAAAACCAGTCAAGTTTTCATCATTGAGGCGTATTAAATCTTTCAACTTCCTTCAATCCCTTTCATCGTCCAACTCACAGCTATTTTTAAGGAAAAAGGGAAAAGTTCTCATAATTTCGCAATATGTAGAAAAAATAAGAATACATTCGGTGGCAAATCAGCATGCAATGTATCCCATGGTTGGATGCACTTTGTTTGCTTTTTTTGAAATTAAATTAAATACCATCCCATGTCCTCGTAACAGGTATACACTAAAAATTCAGTCGATCCTCACCGGTTCTGAAAGAGGCTTGTACATTTGCTACCTGTGACACCTGTGTACATCACCATTATCTTCGTGATCAAAGTATCCAGAACAGATATTTTAAATTAATGACCACCATCATTGAACATCAGGAAGAGCACCAATATAATGTCTAACTTATTGTAATTTTTTGCCAACTTTAACATGATATGGTGAATGAATCTGATCTTGTAAGTAAAAAATATGGGATTGGCTTGGGATTCTAAACTCATCCGTTTAGTGGGAGCAAATTACTCGAGGATACAAGAAGAAGCGGAAGTTGCTTATAAAAAAGCTACAAAAACTGCTTAGACATTCCAAAACAACATGAGCCCACCCTCGAGAGGTTTTAGGATACAAAAATTGTAATCAATACCTTTTGCAGTACATTTTGATTATTGGAGTGTGTTGGCTTATCAAAACTCCTAATTATCTTCGTGCAATACATATAAAATCAATAAATGTTGGAAATCTGTGATACGCCGCGAGCAATCTTATGCTGTCGATAATAATACATGATTCTACGAAAACTGAGCAAATGCGTCTGCATGCAACACGCAAGTGCGAGAGAAGAGAAATAATTACGGATATTATTCAATCTCTTCACCTTCTCATCTCACCACTTTTCGGAGCATCTCAAGTGTCTGTACAAAAAATCCTGGTAAAATCAGAAGAAAACGAGTAAAAGGAAACAAGAAGCTAAATAGACGCTTCTTTACTCAAAGCCGACGCAACCCCGAAAAATAAGCAATAAAATAGCGGAGAACAGAAATATTAGTGACATGAGTATGGTGCGTGGTATTCAGTGGGTTGCCAAAGAAAGAAGTGACTCAACGCATTAGACCACTTCTAAACTGGTACTTAAAGTGATTAAGTAAAAAAGTATGCAATTTACTTGTCAGCCGACACCGAGTACACATACACCCTTGTAAGCATACACGTGGTGGTGAAGAACTATCTAAATTTTATAACCCTTTTCAACCATCCGAAAAGCGGAGAAGGATTATACGAATACATTACTATTATAGAAAAACAGTGCTGTTTTGCTTATAATAGTAATGGTTTGAACTTTTCTGACTTTATTCTTACAAATAACTAGACATATACTTTTCTGTGGAAGAAAATAGACGTATATACACATTCGATAATCATGCCATCGTAAATATCGTGATCTGCTTACCTCCGGAGAAAACTAAAACAAAGACACCATCGAAAACTTCACACGTTCAAATGTTTTCAGTTGGAAGAAGATGTATTGGATAGATATAAGAGGCAGGAATACTATTTGGTATGTATGAGTTATTTTGACAATCCTCTCTGGACGACAGACTCGAGGCCGACGAAACCAGAAAGATTATTGCATTTTTGCCCATCAGGTAAGTTGGTTCATCGCCACTCACTTCTACATTTATTGCCCTTGCATTATTATTATTATCCGAGGACGGTAATCTATCTTGTTATTACCCCATCATCATCATCAAGATTGTCATGCACGTCTCGTAAGCGCACGCAACTCATCTTGGGCGAAGTGGTGTGGTGTAGAAGTAAGAAAGTAACACTTCTACACAGCCGAGTTTATGCAGAAACAAAAGAAATGTAATGTGATTACCTTAACGTACTACTTAATATGATTTCATGTAGTTGGTAGAAAATAATGGATTGTACTTCTTGTAAAGTTCGGCAACTACCATTATCACCCAAGT
This sequence comes from Alloscopus bannaensis, assembly GCA_027743745.1. Lineage (NCBI taxonomy): Eukaryota > Metazoa > Arthropoda > Collembola > Entomobryomorpha > Entomobryidae > Alloscopus > Alloscopus bannaensis. The sequence continues at coordinate 3,569 of JAHZMW010001373.1, read as the reverse complement.
TGAAACGAAGTCTGATGTCTTACTGCAATAATCGAATCATACTCTTTTAGCTTTCTCTTGTGTGCTATCTAATCATTTGTACTTTGTCCATAATTTGGAGTATTCAGAAATCAGCGGAATTTTGGCTGTAAGAGAAAAATTGATTAATAAACCCGGCGTAACAAATGGTTTATTTTAATTTCTGATTACTAACTGGAGAAACCTTTATAAAATCTTCATGTTACAACTTTTTTCTCAATATTTATCCATAAAACGTGGAGGCTGTTGATTGTGTAATCTGCGCAGTTCATTTACCTGTCAGATCCCATCGCATGTAACATGTATTTACATATAACAAAAAATATGAAACAAACTGACCATGGGATACAGTGTTTCTCAATTAATTTATTCTAATAAAATTCACTCATCGTAACGTTAATTTGAGATTGCGAATAGCGTGCTTCGGGGATGCTCTTGTTCTTGATTTAAAAATTAAAAGTAGTTTTCTTTCATACATTTTGCAACTTTGCATTTGCAAAAGCACCAGAGCTCATTCAAGTGTCGAAAATCGTTATATAAAACATGACAGAGTAGGCAGATCCGAATCAAGTCAGTTTCCCTTCTCAACTTCGATACAACATATTAATGGAGGGAATATATAGGCTTAATTACACAAATGCACTCATGCTGACACATGTTGAAAACACCCAAACCTGCATCCAACTCAGGTTTAATGTCGTATCCTTCTTGAAAACTAAACTGGATCAGTGGCAGGTGATGCATGACAGAATGGCCTCAGTCAACCCAGCCTACTTTCCAGTACATGTGAATCTGATAGCTCGATAATTTTCAATTAAAAATCAGGCAAGACGGTTAAACCTAGCCCAACTGGAAACACAGGACCAACCCTAATTGTGCTCAGAGAAGGAGGAGGGGACGGAGAAATTGAATTCATCACTTAGAGTTCAGATTGATTTCAAGTGTCATTGAATGGTAAATGTGCGAAAAAAAACTCTTACGATTAGAAGCAAGAGCATTTGCAATATAAAATGCAATGCATTTTTTCAGAAACGCCTTCAAAAACAAGATATCCCAAAGATTTGAGCACCGTGTTATCTTGCAAATGCTGCTGACAGATAAAAATCGCAGGATAATCGTCACACTGATCATTGGGAGGTTATTACATATTACATTACATCACCTCCAATGTCCTTTGGTAGTTGCTAGCGTTTATCATCAAAAAAGTTATCCGTGTATGACAACTCTCCTCGAGTCTGCTAAAACGTAGACCACTGTGAGCCGGCAGAGTGCCGTGCCTTTTACATGTCAACACATCACTTTTTATTACACCCTCATTTACATACATCACACATCACATACATACTAACAAGGACGGAAAGTTCCATTGAAGAAGGTTTCACAAAAACCATTATGCATGCAACACTTTTCTCACCACTTCGAACACAAATACAAGCGGGTGACCGGTGGAGGTGATGGTATCAAGTTGTCTTGTTTGCGACAGGATTTATTTTTTATCATGCATGCATATACTGCTGTAAGTTCAGTTAGTTGTTCGGTGTCAGGCTTAAAATTCTCTGTGTCATCAAGTCTTTCTTGGACTTTCCTTGCGTCGATTTCCTGTACTTTCAAAGTAGGTATTGAGTAACAAGGATTATCACAAAGCTCTGAATTAAAAGAAGGAAAAAAACTATTTCACACGATCAGTGTTATACTCCGCACACAGCTACATACTTATATCAGCTCATCATATCATTCTTCCTTGATGTCCTAACATATAATACGTCGTTGCAAGTACCAAACCAATCCGCATTGTTGAATGCTTCATGATGCTCATGTTTTTCGATCCAGTCTTTTCTACATAGAATTGTTCGGACACCGTGTCTCCTCTCTGAACTTCATAGAGAAGCCTTGCACATCAATCCGAATGCGAATCACACATTTATATATGTAAGTAAGTATGTTTGTTCCTCAGTCTCAGTATTGATGGCTCTGAGACTGTTTGGTCTTGGAAATGAAAACACGATAAAAACTGAATAATTGATCAGCAGACCAATGTAATTTAAAATGTCAGCAGGAGACTTGAAAACAAAGGGGATATTTCGTAAAAATATGAAGCTAACAAGTACACCAACAAATATGAAAGTTTTCGGCTAATATTTAGTAGAACTAAGCCAACTTCACTACTTCATGGTGGCTTTTGTGAAAAATGATTTCGTAGCATTTTGCCCGTTGAAATATTCCTTTTCTCGTTCTGTGAAAGAGCTTCTGTGATACTTTCTCGTAATACATTTGCAACATGTTTCATTCCCGTTTTTATGCCAGATTGTCTAACATCCAGTTCATCTCGTCTTCATTTCAGGATGATGATGAAGGCGGTTTTCATACTTTACATGAACACCATTAAAACTCCCCACCAGAACCATCGATGTCGCCAGGTTCATGAATCATGATTAAAGCTGAATTGCATGTTGGCCTCTTTACACACTGTACGTATCAGTTTGTTGCTGTTACATCATGTACTCTTGTATCTTGCTGTTTCTGCTTTTGTTCTTGTCCTTTATGACAGTTTACAGTGATACAGGACTCGCCTCAAAGTGGAAAACCGAGTCAACTGAATTATTTAGTGCAATGCAAAATGCAACTTCGAAGAAAGAGTGAAGACCATAGCCAACCACCTAATAAATGTAATATTAATGCAAATACTGACAAATAAATTTTATTCCGTGCTACTGTAGGCGATGGGGGATCATCATCAGTCATCGAAAAAACCGACAGAAGCTGGTTCAGCTGGAATAATAATTCGCTCGCCATGTTAAAAATGAGACCAGTCCTCCAAAAAAAAGATGGGACTTGACTCTACCCCGTCTGCATCTACATCTGTGTGTTCTTTAGCTGTAGAACAAAGAATTTCGACTTCAACACATTATGTCACATGGTGGTGTAAATGCAACTCTCTTCTAAGAATTATTGGCCATGGTCAAGTATTAAAAATCTGTGACAGAACATCGTTCTTGATGTGTACCACTTGATTTGTATTTTTATACGTGACAATAAATGTATCAAAACTTGAATTCTCTCTGGCAAACTGGTTATGTAAACGATTTTTGGAGTAGTGTGCTAAGAAAAAGTATTCGTGAATATTTGAAATGAAGCGGAAACGGATTGGCGAAAGTGTTGGAATTATTAATGTGTCCCGAGTGCATTTAATCTAACCGAAGTCAGTTCTTGCATATCTGTATTAAAATTCGGCTGAACGTTGCATACTTGCATTATGACTCATTGCACCATTGTGCAATTAATTCGTTCAAAGATCCACCGAATCATTTTTGTCCGATTAGAGATACACAAAATTTCATTAGCAGTCAAATCACAAACGTATACTGTATATACTGTATAACCGGAGGTAAATGAAATGATTCCTGTCACTCAAGCCTTTGCCTACAATATAAGTGTAATCTTACGTCAAATCAGATCAACTCGCCAACCATGTTCTTAGTGTTATCATGTTTATGTAATTGTTTGCGAACAAGCTGATAGAATCTTCACGGGTGATTATTGGAGAAACTTCG
>JAHZMW010001372.1:0-54617 GCA_027743745.1 Alloscopus bannaensis | reverse complement strand
AACAAGGAAACAAATACATTTAGCATGAGACGAGGCATATAATACAAGCTGCTTAATCCTCATTCGTCGACAACAGTAATTCCGGGAAAAAGTGGTGGAAATGTCATTCGATGGCGCGGTCTCGGAGCTTTTCCCACATTACATGTCTGATGTGCATGGTATTAGTTGCATTGCACTTCACATAATGGTTCACATTAAATTGAGGCTTCTGTATACTTTCCTGTTCAAAAAGTAGAGTCAATACCATCACCCTTAGCAACAGAGGTCCCGCTCCTGGAAAACAAAGGATGTTTGGACGTAAAATTGAGAGGGAGGGATGGAAAAAGGACATGGACAGGTATCCATCCATTTTTTGATAGAAAATGCTTTGAAAGCCTGCCTTTCTTTTTTTATATAACACACCGTGGTTTTGAGCTACATCAAATGTATGTTCAATATTCCTTTGTGAATTTACAGCACAACTGTCATTTAGCCGTTTGAAAGGAGAAAGTCCACAACATCACACACTCAATCCTCACTTTCCCACCGAACGTTGAAATGGATAATGTCAAGTGTTCATGTTGAGTCATCATCGCAACTCTGAAGGGAAAGGATGGCTATCATTACGTATAGGCAGACATCCAATGAAAGTTTAGGCGTCCCACACGTAATCCAATATTTTTTCGACTTTTGTAAACGTTTTTCTATAATGCCCAAACATAAGCGATGTTGTACTTAAAGACATGCAATTTCTTTAAGAGCGCTAATACACCAATTCCGTTTATCACAACTATTAGTTTAAACAGACTTGTGCCTGAACTGAGTGGTTTGGATTGCGTGAGAGATCTGAATATAGCAAACATTAATATACACGATGCACACGTTTTCTCTCTCCCCCTTCATTCGATTAAATTGCAAAGCGAGAGAAACGAGGGAGAAAAACCAATAAAATTCTGGCATACTAGAGTTGCATGGTGGAGGGTAGGTACATACATACAATGTCTGATGCATTCTTTATGAAAAGGTGGACGCATTTGTACCCATTGTAATGAATACAAACTGTATGCACGCGTTTACACGTTTGTTGCTTTCTCGGAGCTCCCGAACGGGGGCAATAATAAGAATGAAAAGTAAGTCAATTGATGTGCATCTATTATCCATACGGATTATTGACATGAATGGAGATGAGCGCCATGGGACTGCATCTGAAACCTACACACATCACACCGTGACGTAACTCTTTTATCATCGAGCTCACACAGCAATCTAATCGATTCCTAGGTTCTAATGCTAGTTTTTACTTGAAATGTTTTATTTGGATGACGCTCCTACTATAGTTGGAAAATGGTATCATGATATGTGACATTAGGTTGAGAGTTCCTTGAATGTAAAACATAGTAAAATAATACACAAAATCGACGCTATAGTTAGCTATTGCACTGAAAATGAGAGAATATTACAAACAAGAAACTCGTGCAAAGTTTCTTCGTGTTTTCTCGCTCGCTTCCCAAATTCCGAACAAAGAAAAAATATAGCTCAATCCATTATTTATTTCTCGCGTAAATCAACGCATTGTTAGCATCTCTAAGCTAAACAAGAAACTCGTGCAAAGTTTCTTCGTGTTTTCTCGCTCGCTTCCCAAATTCCGAACAAAGAAAAAATATAGCTCAATCCATTATTTATTTCTCGCGTAAATCAACGCATTGTTACCATCTCTAAGCTGTTGGATGTAGGCATTTGTTTATTTATAACTTTACACGTAGTTCTAATTAGGACATTTAGAATACCTACCTGGAAAAATATTTATATCCTTTTTTTGTACAAATAAACAAAAGATGAACCCACTTCCACGTTGCACCATAAACGTCACGCCTCAGCAGGAGCTTATTATGCTCTTAACCAATTAAATCAAAGGTTAGCATACCTCATCTAGATGAATGATCCTTGGTATAAAAGTAGGATTAAAATTGGCCGTCCCGATGGTGGCAGTGATGACAGAGTGAACTTTGGTGAAGTCACCCATCGTGTCTTTCACCTGAAGCTGAAACTCGTAAGTGCGCCCTTTGTCAAGCGCCTTTTTGAGAAGGACATCCGCCTGACACAACGACTCCGCTGCTTCACAGCCGAGAAAGCGAAGACTCAAAATCGACTTGCCGATGTTCCCCAACACTTCAAAAGACAAAGGGAAGTTGTTGTCAGAGTCGGATGCTCTGAGACGATAAATAATGGTGCCGACCTGCGAACAAAGGGAATTTGATTACGTACTCACGCACGTGAAGGAATACATCACGTAATCACATTTTCATGAGGAACGTCTTCATTTCTAACAAAAGCGAAGCTCATGAATGTTCGCATATTTTTCTTCAGGAAAAGAAAGTGAAAGCTTCAAGAGAGCGTATGTATACGATCGGGAAATTTTCGAAAATGTAAAGTACTTTCCTGGAATAGGATTTGATTAGTTTATACTGATGTCTTGAAGACATCGCGGATTCTCAGTAAGTGGATTAGCTCTCACGGAGAAAGCTGTCAAATGCATAGCTTTCTCTACAAATTCTTCCTCTTGAATGCATAACAAATCAGGGCTCGCTTTCACTGTCACGAATTATTACCAAGTGTGCAATTTGTATCACTGAATTTTCTAGAACAAAAGACTTACCGGAGTGTCGTAAGGGACGAGTACTATTCTCATATTCGTATCTACATCCAACACCGGATAGTTGCCGCAAGACAAACCGGTGAGCATCATCAAGATGCCGAAGCTCACTCCAATGTTCATCACGCCTTCCATGATGCCTCTATTTAGAAGCGTGAATCCAAAGGAATCTTATATCAATCCAACTCGCCACACTTCAAGTTCCACAAAACTCATCGCGCGCAACAATCCAATTTCGTCCAATTTGAGAGGCAGAGTGGTGATTCAGGTCAACTTGTCTCAACGACATCTCCGAGAAAGTAGATATTCACACTCAATAATATTCAGGGAAAACCACACCACTCTCTTGAACGTCCACCGGGATCACTTTCACTTTGCATTTTACCTGATTTGACTCATCAAACTGGAGAGAATATTTTGTAATACTGTGATAGATGAAAAACCAATAAAATCACTTTCTCCACTTGATAAATTTCACTAGAAAATGCTTAGCTTAGAATTCGATGTTGTAATACTGTTTTTTTCCGCAATGTCCGCGGTGTGAGTGAACTTTAAAGAATTGCACAGACAACAAAGACAATTGGCATTTTCATGCAAATGCATAGGTACTTGCCATCATGAGTATGTATTCGCAGTATCAAAGAGCCAAGAGCCCGTAGCACGCTACTCTCACTCTTTCGTGTGTGCACTCCAAGTGGGCAGAGTTAAAGGGCAATAATACTTGGCTCACCGCTTTTTAAATATTTATCGGATAATATCCCCCATTTATATTTCATCAGAACTATATGACCAGGAGGAACAGAATGCCATCAATTGGGAAGACGAGCTGAAAAAGTGTCATTGCACTTACTTTCACCGGAAATTGAACGACAACGTGTTATCTCTGAAAATATGTACCTCCCCAAAGTACACGTTACATTTGTAGAAAAAAATGTCAAAATCAGAACGGCAGTCGTGTACAATAAATTGCGGAAGCTTTTGTCCTCCTTTGAGTGACCACAGAGCTTAAAACCTCTTTCTCCAGACAATCTTTCTCCGTATTCTCGTTTTTTAGGTACCGATGACAGATGGTGAAGGAGGAAGATAATCCCGGTGATTTCGTATTGTCAAACTGACAACTTGGCGAGTTTCTCTGCTCCACATCTCTTGGCTTTCACTCCATGCAAAAACGAGAGTTCCTTCACGTTGGGAAAGAGAAAGCACTCAGTTTATTTCCAGCTATATTTTCTTTCATGCCGTGTGTTTCACTGAAGGTGCGAGCTGTCCAGGTGCTATGGACCTTTTCACCATAAAATACTTGCCGCTTGACTAAACTCCTTTTCCCCTCGAGACCGATCTAATATGGACAGTTTTTTATTTCCTTTCCAATTCCACCCGTGCAAGCAGTCAGTTAGTCACTTTGCAAGCAAAATATGTAGGTATACATGCTTTTGTCGTTTCTATACACATACACGGTCTGACGAATTTGTGCAGGTGGAATTGTGAAGCGATGACTAACGCTTTGTGTACAGAGGGACGCGTGTAAAAAAAGTCCAAACATGTCAAGTTGAGTGAGCCATAGTAGCGTGTTTTGTGGCTTCAGAATTTATATGAAGAATGAGAATGCATATGAATGTATATGTTTGTGTGTATTCAGTGAATTTCGTGGGTTTTTCTTCGTGCTATTTGCTTTTTTCATTTTGTGGTCATCCCCAGTACTCATATATGGCTTTGTGTGAATTGTTCGGTGAGTTGCGAGCTTGTTACGTATTTACGAAGAAAAACCTCTTGAAATTCTTATTATTTTCGCCGTTGTTAGCTTTTCTCCAAGAAAGTTTGTTTTTTTTTCTCTACCGTTCTTCTTTGCTCTGTCCAGAGCGTCCGTTTACAGTCTCAAAAGCCGTATTTCATATGAAACGTTCTCGACGATATTCGACAGGAATCTGCCATGCAATTTAATGCCTTTTCCCTGCAATTACTGTGTGAAGGGTGTTGTGGTGAAGCTGATACGCTATATTTTTCCATTATACAAGAATGATGCAAGTTGTTTGGTTCAATGTGAGAAAAAAAGTTTCTTAAGGCATCAATATCCGATGATAATCATTGTTCAATTCTCGCCTGTAACTGACGCGGTTACAATGAACTTCATTTCGAAGGTTTTTCCAATACATAAAAAATTGCAGTTCCACGTCACGTCCTATCTAAATGTCAGAATGCGCGGAGTGTACACTAACTGTCAATATAGCGGCATTTTACTTGGGAAAACGTAGACGGCTAAATAATGAATGAAGGCAAACAGTAATTGTGTAGGCTCCCCGTAATGACCTTGTAAACAGAGAGTTTTGTTATGAATTATTTTTAATTCAAGCGAAATCGATCCCACAATGTGGAAACATTTACAAGTAATGTAATACGGAGCTTTTTTTTACACAGGAATCAATTGAAAAACGAAGGTCACAAACAGAGAAGGACAGGTAATACTCCAACAAGTTTGAAAGGAAATGGATAAAACACGAAAGGAGAAATTAGAAGCACCCATTTTGAATGGAAGGTAGGATATGAGCACGCAATTCTACAAATTTTCCCTTTACTTTCTCCAGGAAGGTTACCTATATATGACATTGGATTTTTTATGACACAATTTTTTAGCGGAGAAAGTACGCACTCAGCACTTTCTCCATAAAAGGACATCTAAAAGTCGTCATCCCAGCCTGACAAATCGTCAGGAGTGTCTTCGATCTCGATCTCAAATTTGTCAAAATTCGACGTGTCAAGTGGTCCTCGAAGGTTGGGAGTGATGGGAGGCTTGAGCTTTCTCGATCTCAGCCCATCCCAATCAAACCCTTGAAACCATCTATGAGAAGTGATGTCACGAAGACTCCGAGCTCCCAGGCGCTCTCCTGGAGAATGCTTGCAAAGTCGTCGGATCAACGAGACAGCTGGCTTGTTGCAGTTCTTGGGAAACTTGACTGAGTCGATCCCCTTGAGAATTGCATTGTAAGTTACTAATGGATCGGATGAGCTGTCACTTCCTCCTCCTAACACATTATCCGCACTGTGTGGGCCGTATGGAGGGCTACAAAAAATAACGGATAGGGACAGGTGGAGTGGGAAACACTTTATTTTTTAGAAACATTTATATTTGAAGTGAGTTGAAGGGAGTCACCCCATCTTAAATCGGAGTAACGGAGAGAGACAGAAAGGATTTTATTAAAAATGGAAGTCTATATTCTGTCAAAAAGAGCATTAGGCTTGAAATGTGAGAATGCTGCGTCAGCACACTTACTATCCCGTTAATAGCTCAAACAGGAGGATTCCAAGACTCCACAAGTCCGTCAGCTTATCGTGTCCACGATTGAGAATTATTTCGGGACTGCAGTACTCCGGAGTGCCGCAAAAAGTCCAGGTGCGTTGGCCCGCAGGAACGTGTTTGCTGAATCCAAAATCGACCTTTTAAAAAGCTTTTGTTAAAAGGTGTTTCCCATCTTTTATGGTTGGAGAAATGACAAAGTGAAAGCTTAGCTTTCTCTTGAGTATTATGAAACATTTGCTAACAGCTACTGGTATTGAACATGAGCGAAAGTAAAAAGAAAGCATCGGAGAAAGTTGTGTACCTAGCGATAAATGGCGAATTACAAGACATCATAATGTTCTTTTCTGCGTAAACATGATCTTGCTGTTGGGTAGAGATTATGTGCACCTTTGGCAAGCATTTTAATGCAAAAACCTTTGTCGGATCGTATGACACCTGTACAAAATTATAATTTTTACTGTCTTGTCAGGTTTGTGGGTTTAGTAAAAAAATGTATATTTTCACCAGCTTTCACCTTGCACAACTCAACCCTTCCAAATCCACCGACCCCAAGTGTCGCCACAAACTCCAAGTCATCGAGCTTGAGTCGATTGTAGTCAAACTCATCTTCGGTTCGGGGGTGATGAAACATTACAAAAGATGGGTTCGGCAACGACCGTGACAATTTCTGGGTTGCCTCCTTCTTCTCCTTGTCTGCGTCATCGAGTAATTGACCTCTTCCAATGGAAGTTTGGTGAGAACCAGTGGAGGACGCGTGAAGTTCTGAACAGGAGGAAAAGCATGTGGTTTTCTTGAGACGATGAAATTCTCCCAAATCTCCAATCATTTGCAGGAATGACTCTCGGTCAAGAGTTAAAACCTGAAAAAGTATAAAACTTCCCTCATTACAATCATCACGTACAAAATACAAATCATCATGTCCGAAAGGGTAACAATAGACACCTCAACATTGGTCAATGCGATGACATTCGCACTTCTCCTTTCTTCCTTCAGAAGCGCCTGCTCGCCAAAGTAATCACCGTGCGACAAGTCCCTCAAAACGTGCATCTTCCCACCTGTCGCCGGTGGGATTTGCTCTGCTGTCGTGTGAGATTCTGAGTTTCCTAAGTCTGGGTTATCACCCTCTTTGATATCCGCTGCTCGGAGTTCACTCACCGTTACCCTGACTCGGCCTTGGCTGATTATGAAGAAAGTATCTCCGGCTGCTCCTTCCCGAATTATAAATGCGCCAGGTGGAAAGGATTCCTTCAGAATTTTTAAATTAATTTACAGCATCAAGTTTGCATTTTTTATGAGCTTATGTAATAAAAATGACGAATGATTTACCACTTCTAGACAGTCCGCAATTCTGGCCAGGCTTGCAGTGTCTAAACCTTTGAGAAGAGGAACAGATTTGAGGAATGTCATCCGATCTTTGATCCTTTGCATGCCTGCTTTCACCATGACTAGCTGAAAAGCTCTGCGTTCGAGAACCCATGTCTTGCATTCCGTAATTGCTGAAAGATTAATTAATGCAATCTCTAGAAACTAGAAATTACAGCAATTCATAAAAAAACATCGAGTCTCCACCTCTCACAGATGCTGTCCGTTTACAATTGTACAACAATGCCAACTCTCCAAACGCCACTCCTGGTTTCAGAATGCCTAAATTCCTGGAATCCTGCGACACCTGCAGCTGCCCTTCCGCCGTCACGTACAAGTGACACCCTTAATTTCCAGAGAAAAAACGAGCCCATTCAACCAAAAGAAGACATATGGAAGCATAAAGTTACACCGAAATTATACCTTGATCCCCTTCACGAATCACGTACTCTCCTGGAGAAAACTTTTGGGGATACATAAAGTCCACAATGTCTCGGACCTGATCTGCATCCAAATTTTGCAAAAAGTCATTATCTCCTAGGGCCGCCCTGATTAGCTGTCTTGTTCGGAAATCCTTGTTATGCCGTTCCGGTGGCAGTTGAGTAGGTTTGTCATTAGTCACACTCGAGGACTCGTCGGACACGACAATCCCACTTTCTCCAGATACCCCGCACTTCTTTTGCAAACCCCCTTGCTGATAGGAGGACAGGGATGGGATTCTTGTCAGCTCCGACTTCTCGATTACAGACTAGAGTGAAGAGAAAGCATAATATACTTACAAGGATCCATTATCTGGGTAATCTGATACATTTTTAGGAGAAAACCTTCAGCTTGTGAATTTCACGTTGAAGTCGGTTGATCTCTCGCTCCTTCTCTACTAAAGCTTCTCTCAGCCTGTTGAGTTCGGAGAAAACATTTTCTCCAGTACTGCCAACGGCCCTTTCCTCCGGGCTAGACTCCGCACTGTCACTCATGATAACCTCTCGAGTTTAAAGCTCTCTCGGAACAATTTAGAGAAAAATGTTACAGAGAGCCTCTAGGAGTTTATGGAGCTTTCTCCAGGTCACATCACAGTATGAAGTTCCTCCTTTTTTGAGAGCAACAAGTTTATAAAGCTGTGTTTCTCATTCGAGAGCAAACCTTAACTAGTTGTTGTTTCACAGGGTGTCATGTCCTAAAAATCTGTTGTTTTTTACCTGGTGTGTACCATAAAAATGCTGCAAAGATGATAAACAGGCTGCTATTTATCAAAAGAGAAAGTTGATTGAGGTTTACTCATTCTCAAGCCACAAGAGTGTACACATGTTATATATTGATTGTGCTGCACAGTTTTGCGGTGTGACTGAGTGTCAGATTCCAACTTTCCCCAGTTGTGTTATTTTTTATAGGAGTGGAATAAAATGATAAGATATTCTGTACAGCTGCCAAAAACCGTTGTTGCCCGCATCATTTCAGGGAGTAAATGAGGAAAAAATGAAGTGTGGAGATGGAATGCGTAACCACTTCAACAAACACGACCACAAATGTGCCACATTTTCAGGCTGTGCACATCTGCCCTAGTATAATGACGACTGTGAATGTACATATATTGATATTAAATGTATGCGTTTAAGTATGTAAACGAGTTTGTGTAAGCGCTTTCTACTTATAACCAGAGAACTTCATTTATGACGAGTGATATCAAAGTTATAGGTTGTGGTAGTCGAGAAACTTTGAGAACATGCTATTTCTCTTCTCGTTTATTTGTGAACAATTCGAAGTTTGTTAGTTTTTATATATTTTTCTAGGCTTAACGAGAGATCCGAGGAGACATGAGGGGTCGTCTCTTCGGGGTTTACCTAGAAGGGGCGTCTTAATGGCAATTGAAGGTTTCGCAGGTATTATGTTTGAATCGCGAACTTTCTCTGGTGAAAATTGCAAGTGTGAGAAAACAGGAGACAAGCAGGAGAGAGACGAGTCAACAGAGAATGAAGTGTCTCAAGTGAAAGTACAAAGCTGCGAGAAAACAAAGTAAATCAAACATTCATTTAATTTACATTGCTCGCAGAAGACGTACGTAAGAGAAAGTGCTGGTGTGTGGATGTATGAATACGTAAGAGGGAGACAAGACGGATTCATGGGATTAATTGACACAATTTTCGATACATGAGCACCTATCAGGCCTGAATGAATATGGAAGGAAGAAGAATGAGTAAAGTGATAGATTCTTCGGTGTTAAAACAATAATCTTTCGTGTACTCATCAGAAACAACATGGTCGCTGTCTGAAGACTGGCGAAGTGGTCTTTGCAAATAGCTGCGTAAGCGTATGATTTATAGGCGTGGGTTAAACATACATACCTACATTTACGATTTTCGTATCGATAAGTGTGTAGAAAAAGTAGAAAAAAAAGTATCACCACATGCAATTGCGAGTTATGCAAGTAATGTTTAGATACCAAACTTTTAAGCTTGGTGGAGGTATTCATTTATAACCTTGGTCTGACTGAACCAGGCGTAATCAAACAGACAATTGGTATTTGATAACTTGCAAGATTGTGAGAGTATCATAAAAGCAGTCCCCATTCTCCAAGTTGGTACCTAATAGATAATAAAATTACATTTGTATTTAAAATACAGCAGTAATTATTCATACATAAAACTACAAAATGAGGCTTTGGTAAATTAGCACACAATTGGGCTAGATTTCACCAGCACTGTTAATTTTGCAATCAGCGTTACCTTTTCATGATTCAACGATTCAAGATCATGGTTTTCATTATATTACAAATTGGTGCTCTAGACAGCAAGTTTCTTTCTAGATTACCTGCTTTGCCCTAATGATTCCTTGTCAAACAGCATTCCGACCAATGAATAAGACAAGTTTAGCCGTTGGATATATGTACATAAATATATATCATTATATCTCAATTACGCGATCCTTCCTCCAATTATAACATTACGTTCGAATGCTAAAATGGCAAAGCTATCTACCCGTAAAAGTCTTGACACTATTTCAATAAATTATAAAGCTCAGGATTGTCAATTGGCAGTTAAACTTCAACTTTATTTCGGTTGTTTATGTGAATAAAAGCTATTTAAGAGACTTTGCATCTCTCCCAATACACGTACGCATATTTGGTAGGTGTGTAAATGCATAATAGTTCATCCCTATGAATGTCACATGAATCACTGCACATCATCATGAAGTACATATTATTGTCAACTTTGAACCACTTGTCACATTTTACCAGTATCAATACTTCGATTTTATAATAATAGACAAACGTGTCATAATGGAAAATGAAAAATATCAAGTACAATACTAACACTGCAGCCAAAACGTCAACCACAGGAAGCATTATCTTAGTACGATAATAAATATTCATTCATGATATTTATGTCGAACAAGCTTAAAATTGCGTACCTAACACGCTATGATCTACGTAATTATTTCGGTATGGAAGCAGTAAGTTCATCCAACAACGCCATTAAGTACGGATTTCCTCCGAGTGCAGCTGTCTCATCGCGTAATTCTTGCTCAAGACGCCTGAGGGCTGCTTCAGTATATTTCAGAGATCCAAACTTGTCCAACAGCGAAACAAAATACTTCTTTAAATCCAGATTTTTTGTTCGCTGCTTCAAAATGCACTGGATTTGGTTATCTTCAGGATGAGAATGAATAGCATGTATCACCGGAAAACTAAACTTTCCCTCAGTCAAATCTTCACAAAAACTCTTGTTCTCGCAATACTAAAAATTGCAATTATTCCTCTCATTATTCTCACATACACAAAATGCTGGGAAAATAGCTACTCTAATACAGATATGTTACTTAAATCACCTCAACCAACATGAGATTCGCGTAATCATCTCGGATTTGGAAGTACAAGCCCATCATGGAGACTAGATTTTTAAGATCACTCCGATAATCACTAAACAGCTGCAGTAGCTTAATTCCCAGCATAAACAGCCCTCCAGTTTCTGTGAAAAACCACATAAAATACATTAGTAAGTAAAGCAAATATTTTGGATAAGTAAAGAGTAAGTAAACCTCAGACAAGCACGAAAGGCCCATCTATATTTTTACTCACAGACACTTACTTTTCACAATAGTTTCTTTAAATTGAGCTTCACTGGGACATATAAAATTGTCACGCCAGTAAATCTCCATCCCTTGCCCTCGATGAAGTTCCAAAAGTTGTTCCGTGAACACTTCAACAGCCTAAGTGAGTCAACGTAAATGATTAATGGAACGTTTTACCTAACCATTAAAACAATAAGTTGTATCTGGTTTACTTTAGGATGATTAAGAGCCAAGGTGCGTTCCAGAGCGATGAAGTACACATAATTCGCAGCATTTATAGTTTGAGGGACACCAAATATCGCATGTGCGACTGGCTGGCCCCTCCTAAGTTCACTTCCATCTTCAATATCATCGATTCTGAAATAGTGTTTAAAAACAGATGAAATATAAATAAAGTGTTGCAGTCGCATTACAAAAATATTGACAGACCATTCATAATGTGTTAGAGAAAAACTACAATTACTTACAGTAATGATGCGTTGTGCAACATTTCCATGATATCACAAACTTTGTTAAGAATCTGAGGATCAACATTCAGCCAATAATTGAATGCAACAGCCAATTTTGAGCGCACTCCTTTCCCCGGAAGAGAGCGAATGTAGTCAAACGGATGAAGCAGAATCCTGTCATCTTCCGGGTTCCCAGTTTTACTCTCGCACTTATTCATGCTGCAGCTGGTTTTAGTACAGCCTTGGCGATCAACACCATTCACTGAAAAGCTGCAAATTTGTAATCTTGGAGAGGTATGATGATTTCCAGGGCATGTAGGCAGCTTTTGGCTCATGCTAATCCAAATGATTCCACAACAAGCTCGTTATATTCGCTGTGACCTGAACGTTAAAAAAATACAAAAAAATCATGTGTTAAACAAATCCTGTTTTATTACATAGTCAGAAAACTGTTGGAGATTTTTGTTCACAGTTTATTCTATTCGATCCTAACTATGCTTTAAATACAACAGCTAATGTACCTTTCGTAATATATGCTTGAATGTTGAGAGCTACAACCAAAATCCATTCTTACCTTCTCCCAAAATTTTTCTCCTGCAAACGTAGACCCAATGGGCTGATGACGTACCCAAGTTTCTCGCACTAACAAGACGTTTTCGCACGTTTAATAGCTACTTTAGAGTTGTACATACATTGATATTTAGCTTTCTGATATTACACGTTGATTTGATATTGACGCTCGTCAGCTGCGAGATGAAGAGATATGATGTGTGATATGAGGAACAAATACAGAATGCTGACCGCAGAGGGGACCAAGTATTGTCTATATTATTGGAAACTATTAGGATGATATTTCAGCACACCTAAGGCTCTGTGAGTGCAAAGATAACCTACGTGGACAGTGAGAAAAAGGCAACATAAGAAACGGGTTTCTTTAGCTTCCAGAATAACACCCTTCTCGCCTCACCTATCCAAAGAAATCAGTAACACAGAGATTGGTTGAGACTTCGCACTAACAACTCAAATCTGAATAAAAATATTCTATAAAAATACGGATTTACGCCCAAAATATTTTATAAGCGCGAGAGATCAAGAGACCTACCAGCGGTGGATTCTATTACTGGAGATTCAGCAAACCAGAGATATGTGAGGGTGATAATCCAGAAACCAAAGTCGGAACAATATGCTTCTCTCTATCCTTTCCAGTCTGTCGGTAGCTCCCTTTGCTTGTTATACCACCCTGCTCGGGTCGCTGCGGTAAAATTCTGCTGGAAAAATAAAAATCAATAACCAGAGCCTGGTATAAATAGCGACAGCATTCTCCCGGTGAAGGGAGTAGTTCCAACTTTCTGTTCAGCTATCAAGACACAATGTATTACGGCGATACGCCATGCATTCCAAACTGCTCCTCCAGCCAGCGCGCTCAGCTCCAGCATTTCTCTTCATTCATTCGCATGTGAGTTGTTGTCCCTACAGAACTGCCGGAGTAATACTTCATCTTCCTTCAGTCTAACTCACAATTTTCAGAAACAACAATGTACTTGCAGTAACCTTTAACAAAATATAGCGGTACAACTACTTTGGTGTACAGAGTCTAGCCACCACCACACACACACGGCTTTGATTTTTTTTCAGTTTTTTATACAAACTAGGGCAGAACCTATCTAATAAATAAATATATTCTGTTTCGTCGTTTCAGAGTTTTGGCATTTACCCCCTTGTGAAATTCATTGTGTTAGGGTGCAACTACTGCATGCTATTTTTGAGGACACTGCTGAAAGCTACTATAAACGCCCTTCCGGATCTGTCATGAAAACATAAACATAATTTATGAGGTTCTGTATATTCATTCCGCTATTCCACTTGGCGCAGACACTATTCAAAATGTCTGACTGAATCATGGCTTCCACA
The DNA here is from genome assembly GCA_027743745.1 of Alloscopus bannaensis. Lineage (NCBI taxonomy): Eukaryota > Metazoa > Arthropoda > Collembola > Entomobryomorpha > Entomobryidae > Alloscopus > Alloscopus bannaensis. The sequence goes on along the minus strand of JAHZMW010001372.1, from coordinate 40,906 downwards.
TGATAAACCCTACACACAGGAAACTTTCAGCTACCAAACGTCCCTCCCTAAACACATACCTTCCGCATTACTATAAACCACTAATCTAAGAAGACTTCAGCAGCAGAAGCTGAAAGTTCACTAATTATGGAGTAGACAGGTGTTGCAAAATCGCCACGTTCCGCCATGAGTTTGAAACATTGATGACAAGTTCTAAAGACTTGTTTTTACTTTACAAAACTTTCCCAAAAATACCAGGCACCGGCAGCTCACCGTTATTAACCAAACAAGTCATGATTGGCAGTGTTTCAAACAAAACTAGGCAAAACAGTAGAAAAACGTGGTAAACAACAAAATATCCAACATGATCAGAAACAGTTATGCTTTCACTTCATTCTTACTCACAGTCAACAACACTTCTGCCAACAATGTCGAAACATCAAATGCACTACGCGGTATGCATAATTCCAAAAATTATATTTAGAAAAATTGAAGATACATATAAGTGTAAAATAACAATTACCAATGACAAAGATGAATTCTCCAGAATATCCTCCTGAAATGTAATCACCATTCCAAGCAATAAATTAACCGGTTTCTTTGCACTTCGAAATGATGATTGGCAGTTTTATATTCCGATTCCAAGAAGCCCTACAATGCCCTACATACTCCTCACTGTAAAGCAACAAAAGTCAACAATTATTAGTCCCCAAATACTCCACAATTTATCCAGTATATTACAATGCCAAGCTCACCCTCGAGTCGATTCACGATGAAACTACTTGTGGAAAGGTCATTTAACAGCTGCATCTGACATATTCCATTACAAGGAAAACTTCCACTTTCCGCACGCTTTGACATTCGACAATTCAGTCACCCAGTACTTGACTCTGTAATGAGCACAGCATCCTCTTCTGACTGGAACAACTCTGGAACTGAGACTCCCAATGATGAAACACCCGAAAACTTCTCCTCCAGCATCCGCTTCCTTCCCAAAATGTGTAATATTCACAACTCCAAAGCACTCACCAAGAAATTCAATGTCCACCCACAAATCCAAATGATCGATAACTTCTATTTATTTTCGATATCTGACTCAGACTAAATCAATTTCTGAGGAGCAGATAACCTTCTGTTTACGTGTGATAACGATAAAAGCTGAGCTGTCAGATGCGTGAGTCAGAGTCAGTGTTTGTGTTCTGACGTTCAGAGCACATGAAGCATGACACATCCTCACAGGAAAAAAAATGCTTTTCGTTCTCGTCGCGGGCAGTAGTGGTTGGGCACACTGAAAAAACATGCACTTTTCTCATGTGTGAAGAAAATTTGGGGCGCACGCACGGCGTAGCGAACCCTCCATAGGAGGAGGAACAAGCTTATCATGTTATCATCGTAAAATTATGCAAATTAATTACCTGCATGTTTTTTTCAGTGTTTGGTTGCTTTTTCGGCTGTCCGCACTGTGCATACGCAAATTATTGTTTTGTGACTGATTATTTCTGTCTTTTTCTAACTTCACAAGATTTGCGTTGACACCACCTTCCCTGGGTTGTACCTATTTGCTTCAATTGTATATTTAAAAAAATGTAAGAAAAGCTGGAAGAGGAAGAAGTACTACATTTGATGAAAGTTTTAACATTCACAGCTAGAAATTTACAGTTCCGGCTAGTTTGTCAGTGCTGCCCATTTTTCAAGGTAAATTTGGAATTTTTTAAAAACTAATTTATATTTATTCCGAACATCGACTGAAATTGATAGGGAACTAACCGAATTTCGGGTCGGTATTTCATTTAATGAGGCCAGAGTGTTTCCACTTTTTATGCATAAAGTTCCACAAAGGCTCAGCAAGAAAGTAGGATGCACCTCGAATACAAAGCGTAAACTCTGTTTTCTTTACAACGGATCGCTACAAAGAAATACAATTTTCTGGAGCCTCCAGAGAAAGAAAGAGAAAGCGTCTGTGTGAAAATTTGGACAAGCTGGTGTGCTCCGTGTATTCATCATTACTCCAGACACATGAATCTTCTATCAAACCTAATTTTTTCCAGCATTCATTTCATTCGTCTTGGTTTTTTTAATATTCGCTAACCTTATTTTCCAGAACCTTAACTAACTACACGAAGTGAGAGTAATATGTATAAGATGTAACTACAAAAGAGAAACATATCCGTTTCTTCTGGCTCCTTGTTCGATTCAATTTCCACTTTTTACTATTCTCCCGAAATGCTTTCCCATCTCAATTTTAAAATTTTCACGTTCTTTTTCTCCGCACACACTCATCTTCCATTTGAATTCCATCATTTCATTTCATGACTCGAGGTTTGCTGATGGCAGGAATACTTACAAGGAAGACGCATGTTGTTTGCTTCCTCCTCACTTTTTATACACAATTTCCATTTATCTCTCCGTTTTCTCTGCTTTCTCCTTGTGTGACTTTTGAGGAGCACAAGCAGCCAGGCATAAAACCTTTGTGTTCTCTATATTTCACCGGTTTTCTCCGTCATCGTAGATTATAAGGACTTTGTAAAAATGAGCTTTCTTCCTTGATTCATATGTACAAACATATACCATGATTCTCTGTTGCATATGTGATGCTTTATCATGAGAAAGACTTTTCTCCAGTTTTTTATGTATCCCGATTCTGCAAGCTAGAAAAGCTGGCCCACTGCATTTTAGGTTCATTTATACATGAGTTACTGGACTGGAGAAAGTGTCGTTGTATAAAAAATCATGTGAGCATTTCCAAGCTTTGTGTATAGGTATCAGTATTATGTGCATGTGTGCGGTATTTTTTAGTGGAGAGGGTTAATAGAGAAGGAAGCCCATCGGCTTTTTTGTACGTTTTTTCTTCCTACCCTTTGACTAACTACTTGGTTGTATGACACTGCGGTACTGCGGCTCTCGCATGTTTCCATTATTCCCCAAACCGTAGTCCCCAGTATTATTAGCCTTTCCAACGACAATAACATCGAGGGACTTTTTTATTCCCCGTTTTGAGGGTTTTAGGAGAGGAGAAATTTAGGAGAAAGTGTCGCGGTGCACATATAGATTCGTAAGTATTATATACGGCGCTCTTCGCTGTATATTGTTTGTGTAAACTTTATTGTTGGCCGATTCAAACAAGCCGGCGGTGAAAGTATAACATTGCGTGTGTGTATAAATAAAGTGTTTGATACAAAAATACAATTCTCATCTTGTTTATGAGCGGAGCAGCGTACGGCAGAAGGTTCGTTGGGTTTTTTTGGTTCCTGGAGACTTTTCGGTGTCCCATGTTTTTTCCCTTGATTTTGATAAAAAGGGAAACCACATTGAATGAGAGAGTATTGTATATTGTGTGAAGGGTTTGGAGCAGAAAAAAGTTCGAGTGTGCAAAGAGAGAAGAATAGGAAAGCAGTTTAGTTTTCCCTTCTTAGGGAGACATGGTACAACACTGTACAAACGGAACTAACGGCAGAAAACGATACAGCGGGCTTCTGTGGTGGGCGCAGTGGTGCAGTTTTGACTGGAGTCATATTATATACTTCCGTCCGTTTTTACCCATGTGCCCTCCACACAGAGAGATCCTTTTGTATCACGTTTTCTCCAGAGTACTAAATAGCAACTTCTATTACAATATCGTTATTTGCCACTGCTGCTACTCCAGAATAACTTTTCCATATCTCCCATTTCATTTTCATACTCTACCCACGAGTACAAACCCCATAGCCTGTTAGGAGAAGCACAAGATTTCTGTTTGAATTCACTGCTCTCACGAAATAAAACACTTGGTGTGCATCCAGTTTTTGTTAGTTATGCAGTCATACACTATAGGAGTAAGTCATGCACACAAATTTCCCAGTGTTACACACACAATGCCTCATTTATTGTAAAGACCAAAAGGGAGCAGAGAGAGAGAAAAAAAAAACATGGCAAGAGTTTTCTCCAGTACCCTACGATGCGGCTAACTAAATGGCTTTGTGATAGCTTTTCACTCTCTCTCTCTCAACCCCCAACACGCTCTCCGAAAAAGCGTGTACACAATAACATTAGCAACGCTACTCTGCTGCTGTACTTTGCTGATGCAGGCACATTGATTTTGTCAGGGGAAATTCTTTCAAGTCCGATGAATGAGCCCTGCGGAATGCCATCAAGCAGTTTGTTTCAGCTTATCACATCGAGAAAGCAAGTCGTACTCGTTTTTTTCTTCTTTGCTTCCTCCCCAATTTTTATATAACTGTAATAAAATATAAAGGTTTCTTTTCCGCATAGCAAAATCAGAAGAGAAAGCAGAATAAGCATTCAGAAATGACAAGGAGCTAGAATTTCCCGCATGAGTACAATTTTTTTGGAGCTTCTGGTTTCATGCTAGCTCTATTTTCGGAGAAAATGTGATTGTCGATATTTTTTCCGTGAGATACGTCGTAGTAATATGTAAATGTATCTCATTGTTTAGAGGGAAGAAAGGGAGAAGGTTGAGCAACTTTGTCCCAAATGTGCTTTTCTCATTGGCTGCAAATGGCTTTCTTTTATGGTCTGATGAGGCGAGTTCACTTTTCCCAAGAAAATATGTTAAATTGATAATATAAATAAATATTCTGCCTTGTCTTTTTAATTTGGGGCAATGATATATAGAGAAAAACAACAAAAACAAGGTTTTCTTCTACCATAAGTCACGACGACTTTCTAGTTAAAGTGAAAGCATCAAAGAAAGGAGAATGGGTCCCTCTCAGCCCGTAATAGTCGTTGTCGTTTCATAATAAACTCGACAAAATAATATACAGCATGTGTGCAGACATACAGAGGTTCTCATGTTATTCTCATGCTGAGCTTGCAAATCGGTTGGATTGTGCCGAGCAACAATGACCTAATAAATGGAAATGCCAGATGCTTGAATAGATCAAACACTTAGTTTTTGGTCTTAGTCAAACCGTTTTTATGCCTTCCTTTTCCATCCAAGTGAAAGCTTAAGCTGAAATGTACTCCTGTATTGTATTCTTGTACACGGAGTACTTTCTCGACGTCATCAACATGGAAAAGGATATCATGGAAAAATTGGGGTGGTTATTGTTCTGCAAGAAAAAAAACTATTCATTCCCAAAGTCAGCATGATAGCCCAAATTGATATGATATGATAAGCGTAGAAATTGTTAGCAGCGGAGAGAATGGCAATAAATACATAACAGCTGGGAGCTTTCTTCGCTCCTCTGCCAGACTAGAATGAGGGGAAACTTCAGGTAACCTTGATGTGTTCCATTTTGCCTCTTCCTGTCTGCAAGATTATGAGGATTTCTAGCTTTCTCCCTATGCACTGAGTATGTCCATATTATATTCTCCTTTTCGTGTACCATTTCCTACTACTTTGTGGAATGTTGTAGGGGAAAAGTTTGGTCATTTTGTTCGCATCGCAGCCTTATCCTTTCTCGTGTTTTCTCTTCTCGAAATGAGACTAAGGCAAAAAGTCGTTTGCGCTAACACTACGCAATAAGGCATGCACCCTGGAATGAATTTACGAACAATCCATAACGGGGTTGCCCATGTGCTCGTATCATAAAATGGAGCATGTATGGAACTATATCTTTGCTCATCTTGACGTTTTGTCTTCCATGAAAGTCCAAAACTTGTGTTGAGGAATTCTTTACATGAAGGGATAATGGTGTGAGTGTAGAGGAAAAGTCTCACGTGAACTCTCATCCGCTTCATAACATCGCACCGCTAAAAGTCAAGAAGAGAAGCGCACGATGCTTTCACTGGGCGAGGGAAAACTCATTCACTTCGCTTTCCTCTGCACAACACATCCCTCCACTTACTTTTGCTGGAGATGAAAGTGATCTCTGAAGGCCGGGAAGAGAGAAGATACGTGTGCAGTGAAACCGAAAGAGACACACAGTCATACAAGCGGGACATCGGACGTGTCTGCGGTGAGTTGGGAAAATGTGCGCTGTTATAAAACCTTCCTTAAATGAAGAGGAATGCAGCAGAATGAAACAAAGTAGTCTCGCGGAGACAAGTATGAGGATCGAAGCTCTCGGGTTGTAGCGTTCCTCGTTTGTATATTACAGTAATAAGAGGAGTTCTTGGAGAAAGCGAGAGATCTGAAGAAACTCTTCGTCTTCCAACACCACCACGTCTTTTCCTTGAGAAGTCTCCGGTTTTTGGCAAAATACCGAAGGAGAAAAAAGATTCCCAAGTATGTGGGGAACGTGTGTAAGCAGGAAAAAGAGCGACACAAAGAAGGGCTATTCATGTATGACTCTAGATACTCAACGGTTGATCCGCTAAAATGGGACCATTTATTAATCAGAGTCATTTGCCACAGAGAAAAGAGAATTCTGTAATGGTCCGGATGAAGGAAGAGGTAAGCCCACTCGTGATGAGGGTGGCCGGAAATGGTGAAAGTCCTTGCCAATTAGTTGACGGGACCCTTACTCACAGCTTTTAAATGCAATCCGTCTCTAATTTTTTTTCTCTCCATTTATTTATAAACGAGGAAAAAACGAGGGACAAAAAAGCACATGCGATCTCTTCCAAAAGTCCGGTCATCCGTCCACAAGTTCGCCTGACCGTCAGCAGGTTGTGTGTAGTAGGAAAAGTGCGCTCCGTTGTTACCGACATGACCAATGTGTACGTTTCAAAGGAACATTCATGCTCGTGTATGTCTGAGTATTCTCACTGGCTCGCACATGACTATATCGTGGTGAAATGACTGGAAAGCTTTTAGCATGTGGAAGCTTGCTCTCTGACTGGAGAAAGACTCATGTTCGCAACACACGGAAGCTATAGACAAGCCAGCGGAATGAGAAGGCTGGAATGCACGCCGGAGCTTTGGAGGAGGAATTGGAAACAAGGAATGGCAATGGCTTGCATGCATGCAAGCCGTGTAGAAGGGAAGTACAACAATATTATGGCATACTTTCTCCCCATTTCGGTGTGTTGCTTGGTTGTGTGTGTGAATGCATGCATGCATGCAGTCATCGTCCATGCGGCATGCGAAGACGAGAGAAAGGGGCTGCCCATGAGATTATGGATTCAACAACACTCTGGCTCCGACTCAAGTGTTTTTCAGACTGAGATTTGCGGCTGTGTCAACCAGTACCCGGGTCGGTGAGGTCCTCACTTTTCCAAAGAAGAAAACTCGTTCTCCTCTTTAAAAAAAAAAGAAGTTGCTTTCTCTCTCACTGTGTGTATATAAAGGCGAGGAGTTCACTAGTATCAACCTTATTACTCTTTTGCTCTTCTTTTCATGTGGTGTTCTCTCGCTCTCCTCCAGCACTCCAGTGAGTCAAAGAGAGTGCTTTTGTTCCGAGTATCGTGTGAAGAAGGAATCAGTGCTTCTGTAGGTATCATAGTCCCTGTCATCATAAGCGTCATAAAAAATAGGGAAAATATACACACGTGATGATACCTCCACTTTCTTGAAAGAACGACCTCCCGCACAGGAAGCTGGAATAAAAATCTATAATTTACAGCGAGAGTTCCAAGAAAGAACAAAATAATCGGCAGAAAAAAAAAGTTGGAATAAAAACTATTGTACCATCAGAGACATTTTCAAGTTTTAGAGATTTCTTTGTCTACATTAAGCCTATTTGCATTTCCCCTGCATTTCGACGAGTTCTCGGGGAAAGCAGATCCAAACTCCCAGAGACGAGATAACAATTTGACTTAAAACCGTCAAGAGAGAGTGTGTGTATGTGCTTCCTTCCTTCCGGTGAAAGGATCAACAAAGATTTGAGGGAACGATACTTTAAAGGAAAACTTTCTCCTCGTTTTGTATTTTTAGTGGGTGCCCACTCTCCTTCAGATTAGCCCACTCGTCTTCAGCCGCACACTTGAGCAAGAAAGAGGGACACAAAACCCAGTGCGTTTTTGTAGGGAGAAGCTATTTTTCTAAAAAACGGAGGAAAAACCGTTTGTGTGCTAATGTCGGCCTGTAAAACGCGGGTTTAGCTCTTGCCCGCAAAAAATAATTAATGGTTGAGACCGGAAGGAGTTGATAAAAAGTTGAGTGAAAGTTGTCCCATTAAAGAGAGCGACCCCAGATTTACTTTCGCCGGGGCACATATTACTTATAAAAGTAAAAGTAGTTACATATGTGAACATACACATTACTATATTGTACTCGCCTAAACAGTATTGTGTGTAAAATTGTGTTTATTGATTCAAAATGCTTTGTCAGCGGTATCGATTTCCTAATTTATCATCCGCTTTGAGAACACAAAAATAACACCAACTCACAATGAGAGAAGGTGATACGTGTTTGAAAGGAAAAGCCTCCTGGTGTGAGCGTAACTCCATGTCAGATCCTCCGTGTTCCTCCTCTATTTTGTCATTTTCGAAAAGTGAAGTTCATTCGACGTAGATTTGTGAGATACTCATGGATTTGTGACAAGCGAAATAGGAGACAGAGAACACAATAAATCTCCCTTTTACACGGAGAAAAGAGAATAGAAGAAGAGACATGTGTGTGTAAAGTGCTCTTTTTGGAAATGGCATTGATACAATTCTTCGACGAGAAGAAGTACTCCAGCTAGAAGGACAACGACCGAGAGTGTGCGAATTCTGTTGTGTGGGCAGATATAAGAGAATGCTTTCACTGGCTTTAGAACTCATTACAATTGTCTCTCTTTTTCTTTCCGGTGAAAACTTCACATGACTGCGTCCGCCACGAATCACTCTAGAATGTGGTTACGGTGCGGTTGCACAATATTTTGTGAGGGCACAATCCATCGTTGTAGGTAGCAGTTAGGGAACAACGTGGAGTCGGAAACTCCACACACACCGGAATATAGTGGCACAAAGGAAATACATCAAAGCAATTACTCTGCCCCTTTGTTTACTTACACCTAGTGATAAATGATTGTGCGGATGTATGTACATGTATCTGTGATTCGTTGTGGAAGTCGTCATTTTGATGTCGAGTGGATGACTTCAATGGGAAATTAATCCACGTGAAAAGTGAAACTCGAGGTTGACAGGAGGTTTTGCAAGTGCTAACTGAATTTCACGCAACCAACCTCAAAAATGACGAATTGAATTTTTGACGTAATCATTTACGGAGATGAGGACAAGCCGCTAATCGCATTGTTTTTAGCACTGTAACACAATTATTGCCCAAAAGTGAGCAGTTCAAGCTCCCCCGGTGATGGAGGCCCTGTTACGTTGTGTGTGTTGATACATAAACGGTTTGGGAAAGAGTTTTGTTTTATTTTGACTGACGTATGATATGAGAAAAATGATCAAACCAATACTACAAATCCACTTCACTTCGCATTTCCTGACCTATCCCGAACCCCAGTTGACGACTCCGATATATTAGTACTCTCTTGTACTTTGGACTGACAACACGGAAAGGATTTGTATCGTTCCTTCAGAAAAGTCCAGAGTGACACGCACACAAGTGAGGAGTACACGTGTTATTTTTGGGGAGAAAGGTAGGTGGAATCGAACACCACTCTGCTTTTCATTTATTCATGGGAAAATGATGTATTAGATGTAATGACGAGGTTAGATAGACGTTATGCTTGTTTTGTCTAGTAATATAAGGAACAGGAAGGGAAAAAAGCTTAATATTTTTTGTAGCTTGAGGTACGGCAGCGGTTTGGTTTGGTGGAGAAGGTAGCCCGGTTTTTTTGTGGCACGAACAAAAACACCAAAGCTCTCGGTTACTTTTGTTTAATGTATTCAAATCATAGCGGTATGTAAAAACAGTGGAAAGCCAAACACATTTATTTTACGCACGCAAATTCGAGTTACCCTTCAATTACTGGGCACATTCAAATAAAAACCATTTATGCATCATATTTTCCTACAAAAATCTGTGCAGAGAGACATATCCATGGGGGTACTCATAGCTCGAGGAAATCATCACAGATTAAATATTAACTCAGTAATTTAATGCCTTTCTTGCTGTCTCTGCATTGCCATCTCTGGATCTGTGAAAAGCGATACATATCCGGAGACATGTGCGCACACTTATACAATAATGCCTATACAATATGTGTGCAGTGCAGACTCCGAATGTCGCGTCAGTCGACAATGAGAGCGCGTGTGAAATTAGACGCAAAGAATATAAGGGAATTAAAAGTGTTCTTCATAGTGATACACGACCACCGCACCGCACACGAGGAGCATCCAAGTGTATGCATATAAAAATGGAGAGAAAGAAAGGAGAAAGTGAGGCATGCACAAAAATCCGTGTGTCGCAATGCAGAGAATAGTGATATTGCCTTTCTTTCTCCGCTATCCCATAACTTCCTTGTTTCCAACCGCTCTCGCAGCTCCCAACTTCTCCACTTACACACGTCTACACACAACTCTCCGTATACCGCTTTCTCTCCTCGGCTCGAAAAAAATATATAAAAAAAAGCTGAATTGGCTCTGAGCTCTCTTCTGCCTCTCTTTTGCTTAATGCTTTGCTTGCTGCCAGAAAGAAGAGTGCTGAAAGCTTTTCCCATGATCCTCCTCTGGACTTTAGGCTGTTTAGATGGCAGTTGGTTGAGAAAAAGAGATGTATAAAAAAAGTTTGGTATGTGTTGCAATGTGAATATTATACCGTCTGCTGACTGATCGTGAGTTCACATGCATTGTGTGTTCTCCCCAGAAAAAAAAACTCTCACAACAGCAGCAGCCAAAACAGGCCTGTGTGTGACGATATAACAGTCGTACATCAGACCAGGACACACACAATACAACAAACTGGTACTGCTACGCTCCTCCAGAATAGAGAAGTCAGAGAATCGGGGAAATTTTTTGATAAAAAACTTCCCATGAGGAAAGTATTAAGTATCCTTTTTGCACTCTTTGTATGGCCTGCAGGAGAAGAGCACAGGATGATGAAAGCGAGTGTGTGTAGTATCGTTTTGCCATTATTTTGGTTCACTTTATTCATTTGGGTTTTTGGTATCACGACTGATTTCCGGTCCTCCATTGTTTGCACTTTGTAAAGAGAGATTTGCTCCTGCCTTTCATTACGTTGTACGACTAATAATCATAATACTTTCCCATTAATTAAATGAGTAAGTGGTGGCAATAGTGTAACGTTACAGAGAGAGGAAGGCACGCTGAACTTTGGAAAGTTTGAGGACGGGAAGAGAATCGAAAATTATTGCCTCGCATTTTCTCACAGTAGAAATTGGGGAAAGGAGCGTTCGAGACTTGAGTGACTTGCATATGTGGGATTTATGCCTATAAATATGTACAAAAGATGAGTTTCTGTTATCTTTTTGTAAGAAGATTTGTAATGACTTAGGTATAAAGTATGGCAACATTTACAATGTTGTACTCTCTCTGGGTGTTTCGTCCGTTTTCAAAGTAATTTGACTGAACTGCTGCAATGCACGTTTTTGCTTGGGAGGCAGTGTTTCTTTAAAGATATGCTTAAAACGTAGGTTCAGCCGGGAATGGGAATAGGGGAAGAAATGTAATTGATATATTGGAAGTGACGTGTCACACGCTAACCATTACACGACACGGAGAAACGGTGAGAGTTTTAGTGTTGAGGAGAAACGTCAACTTTATGAGGTTCCTTTCACAAAATAGCAAGTCCGCATATATATCACAAATTCCCCCATTTCGTCGTGTTGAGTTGATGGATTTTCTAGGAGAAAAGAATTTATACAAAAAAATTGTAGTTTAAGCATCAGAGGTTTGATGACTTTTTGGTCTTGCACCAAAATTGGACATTAATCTGGTGCCGGTTGTTGGTTGGTTCTTTGGTTTGTGAAAGGCAAGTAAGTAAACAATACAGACGCATGTCGAGATTATGTGTAGTAATGGGCTGTTCTTGGAAGTTTATGACTTGCCTGAAATGCCCCATCAACCTGCTAATTCTCAGAGAGAAAAAACGCTTTTTCGTTGCGGTTATGTTGTAATGGCTTTTCAGCCACGTTTATTATTGCACTTTCATTAAAAAAGTATGTAAATGTCGATTTCATGTTAACGAACGCTTGTGGGCGCCTCCCATTCCCTTGTAGAAAAACGTGGCGTACGATCACTTTAAATTGCAGTGTGATGATAAAGATATCGCTGCAGTGGAAATGGGGAATTTATATTTATTCCATATTTGACGCTGGAGCTTTGTTGTAGCTATTTTTATTTTTGCTTACTATTGTAGTTTTATTTAAAAAATTACGGGTGTCCACTGGGCTTGTAGACGTTTGTAAAGTCATACTTTGTCAAAACAGTTATTAATTTGTCGTCTTTGTTCTCAAATCACAACAACCCATTTCAACAACAATGCGACACAAAGAACCTGGTCATTGGTCATGCTTCCAAATCAAAAGGCTTTTCTTTCAGTTACCTCCCTTCTAATTAAATGATTTCGTTCTCCTTTTGTGAATTGCAAAACTTCATATTTGTGCCACACCACTCCGTGGTAGTTTTGTAAAGGTGATGTAATTGTGTGAGTAGGGATTGTTTTTTTTTTGCCGTGTCAAAATTGAAGGGAACACTGATCGGTGAAGCAGAACGGATGAGGAACAGGCACACAAACATGTTACAATTTGATGATGAACGATTTGATGAGACTGTGAATGACTCATCCCTCGTTAAATCGAAAAATCTGCATGTGACACTATTTCCCCCGGATTCCGGGTGAAACGCGTTGATTTTTTTCGGGAAAAAGATGGTCCGGGTGCTTTCCTCGGTGATACTCATCATGGTGACGGTGGCACCCGATCTGGGGCAGGGTAGAGTCCAGAATTTTGACGGATTTGGTAGCAGATGGTTTACGACGAAGGATAACAACGTTTCATAAATAAACTCTCACCAACTCACACGTCGCGTCTCTCTTGACTTTTCTTGCCATTCTCTGAACGAGTGTGTGTTATGCTGCCCATTGCAAAGGGCGGATTGGGGTTGACGTTGAACCATAAAAAAGTGGAAAGATTAAAGCAAGATATGCCCTAATAGCAAGCCAAAACCGGAGAGTGTAGGTGTACTAGGTCTCTGCCTGCATTACAGTCATCGTCATCATGATTTTTTCTTGAACATCAAGGTTCTGTGTGCAACATACGTTGCTCTACGAGATGTCTTGCACCCTACGCAGTATTTTTATGCAGGCAGAAAAAAAAAACTTCCTCAAATGTCCTTTCGCCGTCTTTCAGCCGTTTCCTACTCGATTTCCACATACACGACGACGACGATGCAGCACTTCTCAATTCAATCGTCGGCCCCTCATTTGGCTCGAAACTATAATGTGATCGCAGAAAATTGGCTTCTCCCAACGATGATGATGATGTCGACGAGATATATTCGACATGATTGCAGAGCGTTTCGATTTTATAGTGGTTTGAAAGTTTGAAGGCAACCTACACAATAATATGGTCGTGTGTTATATATGTCACATCGTAAAACGCTTCTTTTTTTTTCAACATTTCGACTCCAACTTTTACTCAAAGGCTCAATGATCGTCTTGTGAAAAAAGCATTAATATTTTATCATAATGATATGCATCCTCCTGAATCATCATGCTGCGCCACTTCATAATCGCAGAGTGTGTACATGCATGCATATGCGTGTAGCTGATTAGTTTCGAGTGAAACAGTATAAAAATCAGGTTTGCTAAATTGAAGCCGAGCTCCGTTCTCAGCACAGACACCTTTTTGACTGCTGGTTCGCTCATATCAGGAGACCTGAGACGATCGTTGATTTTTTTCGTCTATATGCTTATACTCTAGTGGCGAAACTAGGGCTGTCTTTGACTGATGTACCTAAACTAGTGGCACATATATAAAGGTGTAATAACCAAGGGCCAAAACATGACTTTATCAGGTCTCGGAATACGTTCGCATGTGGATTGAGTGACATTTGAAACGAGGTGAGGTACATTCGCTCACTTATTAATGTAGGAGATGCATATTGGCAAATGAAGTGTGCCCAACCAAAGGATATTGCCCAACATTTCATACAGTGGTTTATGGGCTTTTAATTTTAGTGCTCTAAAAGCAACACGAAAAGCGACAATGAAATTTTTTACGAACTTTCGGGTATTTATTAAGAGTTATCTTTTATTTTCGAAACAGTTGTACTTTTAAAAGATTATCTCGAGTAATAAATTGAAACAAATGTGTGTATAGGTATGTACACGGAGTGGATCGAAGAATTTGTGTAGTATTTAAGACTAAACAGGAAAGGTATAGCGTCTTTGAAGAGAGCGTAGAGGGAAATAAAAAAGTTTGCCTTGATTTTCATCTAATTTCCCTGTTCATGTTTCTTCTATCTCCGGCGCTCATTTGGGACTAGGGAAAAGTTAAGGAAGTATAAGTGAATTTGGACAAACTAAGGGGAAGACGAAGTGAAGCCAAAAATTGTAATGAAGTTGATATACATTGCATAATCCAAATATATGGAAGGGGGGCCTTCTCAACGAAGTGAAACAAGCTGTTCGAAGGAAAATGTCGCATATGCATCACTTGAAAAGGGAGAAGATATACATACATTGAAGGAAAAGTAGGTTGAGTTGGGTACATATAATATAAATGTATGTATAGAGTATATTTTTTCAGATTGAAGATGTTTTTAAGTCACTGAACTATGCAGAATATAGAGACGCGATATGACAGGGGAAAAGTCATGTTCACGTTTCAACATGTCTCGAGAAAAATTTTGTATGCATTCCCTGATTTGTATTACTGCTGATGCGACCACATCAAAAAAAGAACTCACTTGCCACTCTCGCCATATTTAGAAAATTCTCAAGAATATTCCATGTTTATTCCTGTTTAACGCGGAGATCTTTTTAAGGATAAACAAGAAGCTCATTTTGCTCCTTCACAAGTCACAACTACCATTATCATAGTATCACATCCTCAATTTGCTTTTTATTTTCGGGAGAACGGTAACGATAATAAGATGACATCACGGGATTAAAGTTAAAGAGAAAGAAGTAATAAAAGAGCGCTCTATATAAATCTACACGTTGATCACCTCTTTGTGCTCGCATTTAATATTCATGTATTAAAATGACAGTAAAGGGGAAATGTTCTCGACGAGAGAGAGCAGCGAGGAGTAGTTTCTTGCACTAATGATTTTCAAAAGTTCATCTTGTTATCCCGGTCGAAAACGGATGGCGAAGCTACAACATGTCATCCATGAAAGGTATTTATGGAGTAGACACGGGAAAATAAGCTGTTCCTTGTACAGATGCAAAAAAGAGACTTTTTCTCGAGAACATGTCACTCCGATGAGCAGCCTCTATAAATGCTCATCATGCCCATAAGTGCAAAAACAGCTACTCTCTACTACAAATTCATACGTTTTGTGGTATGTGTGAAGCCAACGCTTTTTTTTCTCCGAAAATATCTCAAAATCCTACCACCAAATCACCTTTCCTTGCTCTTGCTTCAATGAACTCGTTTTATATGAATATAATACGAGGTTTCTCGCGTGAAAAACAGATAGAACTGCGAATATTTCATGATGTAGCAAATTTGGATTTTTTTTTTCTGAATGCCCCATCATTTTGGTTGGGGAGAATGAAGTGAAGGAGAGATATCAGTGAAAGGAATATGTCATTCGCATTATTACCCGGCTTTAGTGCTCTTTCTTTTAAGTAGATCCCATTTTCGTGTACAATGCCTTCCTCTCGTTTTTCCTTCGGTGTGATTGTGGTGCAAAGGACGAAAGTCTTTTCTATGAATTCGCCTATTTGTCTGGCTCAACTTTGGGCAAACCTGAAGACAGTGCATCAAGTCATAGATGAGAGAGAGAAAGGAGTGAGCACATTTATCCAGAGAGTGATTAATATTTGATGGACGACTTTTCATACATTTTTTATTTTTCTGTATTTTCTCTCCTGTCTCTAACTGCTTATGTTTTCTCTGCTCTCAGCATTCTGCTCGGGTGCTTGCAATTCTTCTTATTTTTTCGTTACTTCTTCTGTTTGTGTATGGAATTAGGAAAACGGGGCGATTCCTTGCTCATCATCTCACATATCGTGGGCATTTACGTGTGTAAAATATGGCAGTGAGAGAGTGTACGTTGGATAATCGTGTTCCTCCGACAAATGAGATGGAACTGTTTTCCCTCTTCCAAACAATTCCGTGTTGTTTCTTCTTTTTTACTGCTTCAAGGGATAGAGAAGGAGAAAACGTCGAGATAATATGATTCACACGTAGGATATATTACCGATGATACGTCGCATGTAAGACTGCAGCTTTTACTTCATCATCCGCCTACACTTTTCTCGTATGATACTACACCAATAGTGTGTAAAAAACTCGGGAAAGTAGAAAAAACTCGAGAAGAGTCTGTATTAGATTTAGGGGAAACCGTTGGAGGCAGAATAGAATAATGAATCACAGCGGAGCGAAAAAGCGACGCAAACTTTTTTTTTATACTTTTGTACACAAAGTTTCATTTTGTGTTTCCTAGAATTGTACATTTGATCCAGTAGAGTAAATCTTTACTAACAACAAAATATATACACAAACGCGCCTTTGACCGAGTTTTCGGGTGGACGGGAAAAAGAACAAAGCGGTATTTCATGACTTAAGTCAACATTTTAGAATATTTGATTTCCTTTATATTTAGCCATGTTTTTCAATGGTTGGAGAGACTGGTTTCGTTTTGTGTGCAAGTTTACACTTGCACTGATTTTGTGGAGCACATTCAATCAACCCCTTTTCCTCTGTTGATTACTGATTGCTGCGTTGGTGAGATGCGGGATATAAAATTTTCATATTTCTTGACCTGGTTATTACACCTCACATTTCTCAGCCTTTCTACACTTTCATCTACGCCTTTTGATGATGAATCATGGTTGAAATTTTTAATATTTAATTCATCCTCAAACTTTCATGTACGCAGTCGCCTCTTTCGCTTCACTTGTTTCGCTCTTTTTTAGAGAGGGATCGCAAATCTCCACTTTTCCAAGTTTTTATTCAGTCGTTGATATCGCTTTGGGTCTTGAAACAAAAAGGATATGAATGAAACTTCTTTTTTAGTCTTCCGGTTCGTACGTTTTCTTCAAATCTGAACTCTCTTACCTGATGATCGCACTTACTCCTGCTTGGTTGGTCTTGGAATATAAAAGGAAGTATAAAAAATGATAAAAAGGAAAAAAGAAAGTGTATCAGGCAAGTGGAAAAAATATTCAGAGTCGATTCTTTCAGCTTCTTTTTCATCCTTTCATCCAGTGCAGTAGAACCAAAAGTTTCGTCTTCTGTGTTTGGCGTGTATACAGGAATCGGAGTCATTGCAGGAAAATAAGTAGTCGTGCCACTCATTTGTAGCAGTGCTACAATGCGGATGTGAACGGACGACCTAGGGAAAAGCATGCTGATAACGTAAATTGTGTCTATCTCTCGGAGAGATACATAGAGCGAAAGAAAAGTTGGCATTGCCTTCCACGCGCTTCCCACATCTTCCTCACTTTTATACGGTCGTCGCATCGCGATTCTTTATCTCATTCTGCTTGTGAAAATTCTATTGTTTCTAAGGTCTTAATGCTTGGCATCCTCCGCGGTGAACTGAGAGAGAGCCACACTCGGAGACAGAATTGCATTTAACATTTTCTCTCAGTGTAATGCTGAGGAAGAGATTGGATGAAGGCAAACTAAAACCCTTTTTAGTAATGTACCTCTAGTAAATCGACTATGCATAGTACACTATTATATGTATTTAAGCGGAGGCAGACAATCTGGCGAAAAATCTTGCGAAAAGGCTCTTTCCACACAAACACGGTGTGCGGTGGGTGCACACAGTAGTCCACAATCTGGAGTACAGATTGGAACATTGTCCTTTAATATGTATATTTGACGTGATGTCGACTATTACAGCTTAAGGATACATATTTGTATGTATTTCATGTGTTTTAGAGATTTTTGTCTTGTCATTCCCTCCAGATCTTGTACTGTCTTCTCCAATCTCCGGATGCACGCGGGTTTTTTATAGGGACATACAAATTTTTTGGAGAAATACCGCATGCGTTTTGCTTCACTGCGGTAATGGCTCTTTATATAAAATAGTGCCATGAGCGATTGTAGCGTAATGAACTGTGTAAAACGACATATATGGAGTAATTTCCTGGCAATATTCCTCCGCACTCTCCACTTCAAGGAAGAGACAGGTCGATTTCAACCATGCTGATCCCGATACAGAGAGGTGTGTATTACACGTCTGGCGTAAAACAGCATTTACCACCGCAAATGACAATGGAGACATCCTCTCTTAAAATGTGTACATTATCCCGGTTTCACAGAGTGTCGCAAAGCACTCGACAATCCTCCACTCAAAGAGACGCAATCATTGTGAACGGGTGAGTGGTGCACAACAAGGGAAACAAATCAGGAGAGTCAATCTCAGCGGAATCTCTCTCTGAGGAGTGCAAAGGAGTGTGAACCGGCATATCGTCGTGATCATGATGGTACTCCTACGACTCCTGTGGCATGTGTGGATGCAGTTGTAGAATACCGTTGAAGAAGGCCTTCAGTTGAGAGCCCACGCGATTCGGAAGTACAATGCTATGCACGTACTCGTACTTAATATTGATCTCTCCGGTAGCCAAAGCCTTTAGCAACACACTCACCGCTACCACAATGCAATGATCTAAATCTGAAGTTTTCCGTGTCTCGATCTCACTTGCTCTTCCAGCTGCTGCATCCGACTTTCCCAAAATACTGGAAAGAGAGATTCTGGAAAAAATAGCCAGGTTTGGGAAATGGATGCACTCATTCATTGAGTCGGAGGTCATCGTGGTCGTCGTCTTCGACAGTAAAGTTTAGTGGGGAGACACGACGAATTTTCCAGCTTTAGGTCATAGCCTCCCCGCCATAAACTGGAGTAAATGATAAAGATGAGGATAAGAGAGGAAAAGACAAAGTTTTCTTATGGGACCGATATTCTTTGTTGTAGTTGTCTCCAGTTTTTTTTCCACCTCAAATGAAGTCTTTACTTGGAGCAACTTATTTCCTTTTTCGAGAGCGCATGAAGTCGTCGTGGTGGCTGTAAAATGGAAATATATACACGTATTATCGGAACTAGGTTGGCCTTTAACGATCCCCTCTCCTGAATTGGTTTCGACGGGCATGAGCCACCGGAATAAAAAAAGCTGGTGTATCACAGCAGAGACAAAGAAACAGGAGGAAAAGCAACATTATTTTCCTCACTACTGCTCCTGCTCCTACTTCATTGTAAATAAGGTACTAAATGGCAGGACCAGGAAAAAAATTGCTCACACTGCTACACACAGTGATGTTCTTATGCAGTCTTATTTTTCTTTGGATTTGCAGTGAAATGGGATATACCGAGTGTTTTTAGGGAAGAAAGTGTACATTTGTCTGGAGGGGGAATATAGATGATCCCCTTGACAAGAACAAGAAGTCACTTGACTCACTCTCTCTGTACTCGTTTCCTTTGATGCTCACTTCTGTGTGAAATGCAAACCTTAGGTATATAAGTTGTATTTGTGCGTTTGTATACGCGTTCCAAAAATTGGTTAGCATTGTTTATGGCACATTAAGCCGGAGGAGCAGGGAAAATTTGAAAACAAGTAAAGACCTTCTTATTTTGTCGCTCATCAAAGTTAACACACTCCGGTTTTGAAGGAGGACGACATAACACAACACACATACAGGAATGGACCGGAATAAGTAATGCTAATAACTTCTGGAAGACTGCTCCACACTTAAAAAGAAGAGTCGCTTTAGTCTTTGGCTTGTTAAAAGAGAGGTATATACAATTGAATCCTTTTGGCATCTTCAGCCTTTTTTTTAGAGTGCCTAATATCTACGTGCTCTATGCGGACAGAGTGAAAGAGTTTTTCAAGAAGCTCACATTGATGCATACTATTAGGTAATGTGAATGTAAATGCATACACAATGTACAACACTATTTTCCTGTGTGTTCCACACAATATTATGCGGTATAAAGGAGCACAGAAAACATTGTATTTTCAGAGATGCTTCTTGGACGTCTTGAAGACTACCTTCTTAACTCTATTACGACGTAATGTGTGTGATGCTGGTAAGATGTGATATTAGGTTGATGTTTTTATATTTTCAGAAAGGTTCTTCTGCACCAATGTGGAGAGGTATTTAAGCAGAGTATGACTATGGAAGATGCGGTGTGTTCTTGCTATCTTGAGAGAGCGCACATTCTTGTCTTCTTTTGGTGGCTATGCATTATGTATGTAGGATCGCGGCCATTCGATTTAAAGATGCAGCTCTCGAAAAGTAAAATACCAGGAATAAAAGGAAGATAGTTGGCGAGAGGACAAGACATTTTTTCTTACAAGGAGTTAACAGGCAAAAGCAGCAGACTTTGCTCTGTCACAAGCAGCAAAAACTTTGTATATATGACCATGTTTTTTTGGGGAAGCTTATATGTTCTCTTCTAACTCTCTCTTGTTGTGTTACGGCCTTGTCTACATGCATGTATGAAAATATATTCACTTTTTTGAGTTGGCGGAGGAAGGTGCATGTGTACAAGAAGAGGTACGTGTGCCTAATAGCGATGATATGGTGTTATCGTGTGGATGGGTCCTTTTCTCAAAAAAAGGATGATGATCACGATGATTTCTCTGCTGCTGTTGATGTTGTTTAGGAGAGTACATAGAGGGAAACATTGCTGAGATGCTGGTATTATTTAAGTAGGTGTTTTTCGAGTATAAGATGAAAAAAATAAGTGTACGAAAGACAGCGCGACATATTATGCATGTACACAGTGTAGATGTGTGTACACATTTTTGTCTTGGTATGTGCGCTTAAATGGATATAAATATGTGTTAGCATGTTTTCATAGGTTCGGCTTTTTTTCATTTTCAGTCTTTATACCTATATATCTTGGTTGTGTATGTACTCACGTTATTTCGTGTTGCAGATCATGACGATGCGATGGTCTTGTGTGTGTTGCAGATGCAGAGAGTCACCAGTTTGGATCTCTCCCTCAGAGGGTGAGCGTGTAACATCGAGATTCGAGACCCATTCACATAACTCTCACACAAACCAACATACACTACTTACATATTACACATTGCTACTACTACTTTGTTGTATTACTACTCAGCAACATCAACTCTACTTACTCCTTCTGCTGAATCTCAGCCGCGTTTAGAATCTTGAAGACGTTTTTGGGAACAAGTGACTTCTGATCATCTCGTCTTCAGTGTCGTCTTCGTCCTGGTATCTTTCACAGTATTTCTCTATTCCCTCTCTCCTCTCACTGTGTGTGGTGACGTACTTCACGGGCAGCTAAAAAAGTACTGAGACGCAGCGAAAAAAAAACAGATAGTCAACAGAGAAAAAAGCAAAGTACCGACTTCACCACACATGCACACTACACGTTCAAGTAGTTTTCACTGAATAGAATATTATTTTATAGAGACAACTATTTTTTTGTCTTTTACACATTTTTTCCTCTCATTTTCTCTCAAGGCAGTTTTAAAAGAAAAAAATAGTTTTTTTTTAAAAACTGCCGGAGCAGTTGTAATAATTTTTCTTTGTTATCATTACTGTTATTAAATTAGTCTGTGTTCGTTCATCCAGAGAGAGTGCCTTATCATCGCAAAGTCAGAGTAATAAACGCGTCGACGACACAACATAATCTTCGCACGACTTCAATCGTAGAGGACTCTCTCGAGCCGAAGAAAGCAGAGCAACGGAGCGGAGAAAGTACAATACTCGAGCAAAGATTGAGCCGATCAACTTCTTCCGAGACAACATCCTCGTCGACGACTCCGGCAACGCTTTCAACATATTCTCCCTCTTCCCCACACCGTCACCCTCAAATGTGCCAAAGAAAATGAAAATGAGTGACGGGCTCGGTGGTGTGACTTCTGTAACAATTGTCACCAGTCCGTCTGTGGTCGGTCCTACCACAATGAACAGTCTCAACAGTGCCAGTGTAACTCTGCCGAGTCTCTCGACGAGCACAAATAATCACATCAACTCGTCGAGTTCCCCCTGTGCCAACAATCATACGAACACGCAAAATCTCGCGGACTACCTCGCACAACTCATCAAGGACAAGAAGCAGCTCGCTATTTTCCCCAATCTCTTTATCCACGTGGAGAGAATACTCGATGAAGGTAAGTACAAACTGAAAGCCCCATTTTTGTCTCACTTTGTCAGATGTGCCACACTAATAATATGCGGGTGGTAGGAAGAGACAGGGACTCATTCGGATGGAGATTCGGCTCATGTATTTACTTTCTTCAATGGCAGCGGCATACATTCATAATATTTGGGAGTTTCATATAGAAACAACATCCTCCGCGTGATATAACGTCATAAACGTGTGAACGTCAATAGAGCAAGAATATATATACCCGGCCTTTTCCCTCTCGAGGATTGTGAGTTTGAGAGAATGTGAGAGTTTGTGTGTGTGCATTCTCTGGTTTTTTTTCTCGACTCACTCTATGTGCAGTTTTGTGGGCACACACATGTAGACATCGTGTACGTACCATTTTATTATGTAGCCATTGACGTTCACATCCTTTTCGAAATGTACGTTATAGACGAGAGAAAGATGTAGTTTCGCGTTCTGGTTTATTAGCCTCACATCTTATATAGATTACCTGTCATCCATTTATGGGATGCAGGATAACTCATTCTATCACTGCTGACAGCCATTCTCCACCATCGGCATCGTTCTCGTCGTCATCATCAAGTTTGCCATCAGAGAAAACCGAGTAACACCGTTCTCTTTTTGGTGCACTATGCACTACCCATTGAATGGCTCGTATTTGCCATTATCTAAGCCACAAGAATCAAAACATATATCGTATGAAGCCAAGGGCAATATTTTCTCCGTTATGGCGATGAGAATTATGTCTTGATGACGACTTCTTGGGTAGAATGAGAAAATGCGAGGAAAAATGAGAAGTCCGTAGGCCAAGAGTTCACATCCTCATCTTCACCCGTTTAGCCCATCGTCTCTTGGCATAATCATGTAATAATGTGATACACGACTACCATTATATTGGTGAAATACCGACGAAAAAAAAATTTGCGGATGTCGGATGGATAATCCATAAATGTACATGTTTACTCTGGCGTGATGATAAGCGTTCGGAATAAAAACGTGGATGTCTCGTTGAAGTGAGGATGAGAGAGGTGATTTTTTGAACATGGGATACTTAGTTTTTTAGACTGACAGATTTGGCAATGTTGAAGACATGCTCAGCATCATACAAGTACGACTCGTTTTTTTTCTCCTCAATTATGGGAGATTATGAGGAGTAATGAGAGTATTGGCAGGAATTGATAATGCGTAATGTTTTTTGAGAAAATATAATAATGGGAACTCACATGCAAACTCGTGCGAGAGCGTGATATGTCAAAATGTGTGTCTTTCCTCGTTTTCTGAGGCATTTGCAGGATTACCAGGATTATTGCATGTGTCCCCTCAACCAGAAGCTAGAAAATGATAGGAGACAGGAGATAAAGTGAAACTTTAAAAATAATATAGATGACATGGATGAGGTCTTCTGCTATTATTTATTATGGGAGCTTGGGAAGAGGATATATGACGCGATAGTTTTATGGGGAAACATGCTGATGCGGTGACCGCTTCTACAATGTGTGACTCCCATAAAGAGAGCTGTATATCGTCTATTAAGCCATTATATGATCTAGTGAGCATTTTAGTAGGAGGTTATGTAATTTTTGGGCTTTTGTTGCTGCTTCTTCTTTTGCTGATTTATGGAAAAACAACTGAAAGGATTCATTTGTTGTCTTGCGCGATTGGTTCGGTACGCATGAATGATAATATTTATGAGCATGCGATATGCTACTTGGATAGATTTCGTGATGCACTTTTCGATGAGTATTGATGATTGATTTTTGCTGAGTTAATTTACACTTTTGATATAGTGATTATTGAGACAAAGGTACAGATTTGCATATTATCCAATGATGTTGCTACCAATAGGCAGTGAAGGTACGAAGATGTTATTGTTAATGACAAAATTGTAACGTGAGTAAATCGATACGACAGAGAAGGATGATTAGAATGAATGAAAACTTTGAAAACAATATGATTACCAGTGCAAAAAAAATGTGTGATGCTCATTTTTTCTGTATGAAACTCAGGAATTTTATTTGACTTCTCTAAATATATGGCAACCTTCATTCAAGTAGCTCTGAGCTATCCATTACGCAGACGCAGTAGGTTATGTCATGTCAAACAAGGTGCAGCAGTCAAGTCAGCAAAGTAGGCTTGTAATCGGTGAATCAGAAAAGATCATCAAGAATATATAAAAAAAGCACCATAAACAGGAGACATGAGCGACCACTGTAAAGTGAGAAGGAGTTGGTAGTTTTTGTTCTTCGACACATCAACATCCTCTGGTCATACTTCACTCATTTTTGTCTTCTCTACACGATCATTGATGATGATGGTGGCGTCTCATGGCGAAAAAACAAAAAGTTTTGCCAGCACCTGAGGTCAGGCATAGAGATACGTAGTGAGACAGCTCGTAAGAACCGCTAAACCTACAATCATGTCAATTTCTTCTCGAAGCCGTAATTTCCTCTTAAGAAGGTATTCATGAATAATAAATTGTGTGAGATAATTTATTTCCATGTGCCACCACAGAGATTCTATCTCGCACCACCGTATTATCATCTCATAAGTGTAACGCTCCATTGTAATTATAAAGCCATCGTTAGTTTATAGCATCCTCACTACCTTTTTTTTACTAGGCACACAGATGAGTGACGATTATTATGATATGAAATTCCACACACAGGCTCTTCATAAAAAGTAAAGTTTTACAAAGTGTTCAACTTGTTAGCTACATTTCCCCTGTACTACTATACATGGCAGTTTTTTATGCAGTACTTGGTCTCTGTGGCTCAATCTTTTGTATTTACAGTAGAGAGCTCTCTCCTGTGTTGCATTATGCATCACACACACATTCTTTGTACGTTTTTCCACCAGCTCAAATAAAATAACAGCTCATCTTTCGCAAATTCATTATCACATTTGATTTGGTCCGCAGACCATGACATCAGTGACTTCACGCGTTCTCAGACCGAGATACAACACACGGCAAGCAACGTGGTTTCGTTGATACGGAGGCTTGGGCTTAAAACTCTCCAACTACAAATCCTCTCTCTCTCTTTCGTTTTCAATTTTTCTCAGTAATCGTTGTTGTCGTTTTGGGAGGAAGCGTATTAAGCGAAATGGTATTACAATATAAAGCATATTGCTGCCAATATTAAGAGAAGCATCATAATCATATACGATGATGATGTCCACACAAATTGAGCGTGTGTCTGAAAAGTGAAGAAAATGTAGTAGTAGCGTCAACTAAAAGGATTTTGGTTGGGATACTTGGTCGCTTCTAAATGGACCGACGTCGTTCTCGTTATATCTCTTTTGATGTTTTCCCTCTCTCTGAAAATTTTGCAAATAGCACACACCAAACCACACCATCATACCACCGTGACACTAGTAATATATGACAATACCGACGACACCGCCTTCACTATTGTCTCTTATCTGAGCGGTATACGTGTACGTAATGGCTTCGTCAAGGCACTTTTATTTTTATATGATGTCCCATAATATGTGACAGCTCCCTTGACGTATAGCATTTTTGTGTGTCGGACCAGCCTTTCCTTTAAGCCTCTGATGATCATGATGAGATGAGAATGTGTGCACGAGCTATATTCTAGTAGTATTTCGTAAACGAATTCCTTTCGCCCTTTGTAATCATCTTGTGTGTGGGAAGAATCGTAATAATCATAAAACATAATGTAATAACATGATGGAATATTATGATAATATATCTCTTCGCTAAATACTGTTTACTCAAAAAAAGTCATGCATTTTTAGACTGCAGACGGTGGTTTGTTACGGTACAGAATTGAGATGATCTGCGCTCTCGCGTTTGCATAACCTTTTTAAGTTTTGGAATGGAGTCGAAGGAGGTTATTCATCCATTCTTGACTCCCCGACACACCAAAAATGGAAGTGTGAATGCTCGATGAGTTTGTGGAAAACGGAATTTGTAATGTGTATTTTCTTCAAAATGGGATTCTAATAAACACTCGTTTATGCATCTAGAGGTTTGGATAAAGTTCATAAACTTCTCACATTCCCACACACAACCCTTCAAAAACTCGTGTTCCACTCGTTAAAAAAGCTCTCTACCTTCCTCAAGTCAAATTGAAGGTGGTCACTCACTTCTCGACTTCCATCAACGCGAGCATAATGATTTTTGTAGTTTTCGCGTTAAACAAGCAAACGTAAATATTTCGTTACACTTGTAACTCCAACCTGGAGTTTGTGAGAGAGGTTTATTCAAGCGTATGAAAAGCAGGAACCGTAATAAAAAACCGCACACAACACGGTTATAAAAGTGGACAACCTCTGGAAGAGGGTAAATAAAGTTAAGCTTAAGCCTGTCGTTTTATGTATACTATGAGGGTAGTAGAACACCTTGTCGAGAAACGTATGAGCCACTACACAATAAACTCTGGGGTTAATACACGCACACAAAGCACACCTCAAAACGTTAAAAAATTATGCTTTTCACAGCGTAGTAGAGAGTACAGCCTTTTGAGCTTGAAGTAAGTGAATAAGATTTCCACGGTGGAGGGGGAAACTTCATAAAACAAGTGAAGATCCTTTTTTTCTCTTTGAAGCTTTACAAAAGGCTCAGGTGACCGAATATTTATCGTAGCATTCCTCTCTATTCAATTGTGAGTTCAAGTTCACATCTCATAAAAATGTGCCTTCATACACGCATCCGTGTGTTTGTTACCTGTTCCTCCTTTTTTCTTCCCCTCTTCCCAACACAAGTGTGTGTTTACGTTGATAAAAAAGCGATAAGCATTGTTGGGTAACAAGTGCATTCTTCCATGCTTTTTCTCATGCATCCATGACTTTTGGTATGTTAGCATCATCATCTGCGATACGACATGATGCACCATTGCACTTCACTCGAAGTCGTGTAAAAATGTGTTGTGCGTGTTCTTATCGAGAATTTGGTGAATGCAAGTTTTATCATAGACCACAACGACGGAATGGTCATGTACTCTTTTGAGATTCCTTTTTCTAATATTTACAAATGTAGGTATTTTTGGCGGCATGCATTCTTCTTGGGGCTGCATTTCTTTGACAAGTGAATAGAGGAACATGTTCAAAAAGGAGTTCCTCATCATCACGTCACTCTAAATGAACTTTGCAAACAGAAGGAATTCTCTGCATTTTGGTTTTGTGAGAGTCCCGAGTTACAAATGGGAAGTTAACACAAACTACCGTAACCAATATGCACATCACCAATGTCTCTCAGACACGGTTTTCTGCATATCACTCTCACATTTCTTTTGGTCTGCATTTTTAATATTCAATTTTTCATACACTTCCTTCGTGGTGGATGCACGTTCCGTTTTTTGATGGTTACGCTGATGCACAGTTGTGTGTGCGTGTCGAACTTGTATGAAAAAAGAGATGAGCATTTTCATGGACAATTTTTTCCCATTTGCTGTCTTTCCCTCATTGTGTCATCGTAAGTGGAGGAACGCGGTGGTAGTAATAGTAAATAGTATTGTAGTAGTAAAATATACAAATGAGGCTCATTCACTCGTTATACAAAAATACTCACACGTATTCTACGTGCATATCACAAGGGATTTCACAGTCGGCTAGTTAATGTGCCTGAGATTCCATAAATCACTAATGTAAACCTACCTGCGCTGTGGATTCACCACTTTTACTTGTTCGCACAGATGTATGCCTTTTGTCATAATGTGCCATCATCATCATCACCGACCATCCTCTTCACAACATCATTATCATTTTGCATCATTGTTTACATTTGCGAACGGCACCATCTCTCATATATTTATGGCTGTCATGCTAAAAGAGGAGGATTTGGGTATCAAGGCAGTCCATATTTTAACTACCTGATTTCGCCAGCAATAATAATACAACCAGCAAAATAAGGTCTTCATTTTATTGCTTCTAATAAATTTGTTCCCCCTTTGGAAACTCAAGCCTCAAGACGAACCACACGAAATTTATTAAGCGTGTATTTGTGTACACGCGGTGTGGTGCGAGGACCATCAGTCATTTGCAAATCAATGACAGTGAAACTGTGGTGCGATGTGTGTTTTCAGACTCAAATGCTCCAATGATTTATGAGTGGCTCATCCTGAAACAACGTGCACACCAGGGAGAAGTGTATATTGCGAGTTATAACAAGCGTGTATCTGGAGTAGCTCTTCATTTATCATTTTGATCGTATCTAACCGTCTGTGTGTTGGGCTTCTTCAAGATTTTAATTAGTTTTACACGCTTCCCTTTATTCTCCTCGTGGGACCAAGGTTTCCTCCAAATGGAGCTTTGAAGTCGAGAAGGGATAATAAGAACCTGAAGAGAAATCAATTTACACTTGTGCATACTAAATACATGCACACGAGTATGTACAAAGGGGATGTGGTGAGTCAATCTTTAAAAAGGGTAACTTTTTCGTAAACATTTGGAAACTTGAATTTTTTCAAGACTCTTTAAGTTTAAAAAAAGTGAAAAAAAAATAAAGAATGCAAACTCCGCCTTTCCTCCACATTTTTTTTCGCACAAAGAATCGTTGCACAATACAAGTTCACTTCACCCAAAAAATGAACACAATACTCAAGGGATGAGTAATGAATTGAGCGTTGACAGAAAGGATCGCCACCTCAAAAAAAGCCATGTAGTTTGCAATACGCATTATGGCTTTGTTTGTGACTTGAAAGTTTCAAGAGTATTTCGGGAAATCATTGGGATGGACTTGAAAGTAAAGTCGTGATTATGCATTTTTTTGCGATTCAGGTTGCGGCGCACACCAATACTCAAAAAAACCTCGTTGAAGTCTTAACCATGTCTATTGTGTATATGAAATGGGAAGATTGTCATATAAATATGAAATAACAAAGGCAAAGGGTTTTTTGTACAAACTACGTTTGAAAAGTGAACAATATGAGCACGTTTTGCACATGCTGATTTGCACCAGATTAATCCCACATGACTATATCAGGCTCTACTCGCTGAGCCAGTTTTTTTTCTAAGGAAAAGGATTACTCTTTGATGATGAAAACTTGGGTACGTTTAATTTGGGACCTTCACAATATTATTGAGACAAAGTAGGGAGTTCTAGTGTGCTCAGTGAGCCCACGCAAATTGCTTGCGGACGTGATTGTTGTGAGTTGTGTGCAAATGAAATTAGTGAGGGCACCATTTATCAGGGAGTTGGAGAGCATTTTTATTAAAAGACTATCCCCAAGATATATGTAACTGTGGCAGTGAGGCACCCACACAATCCGATCCGCTGAGGTTTTCTGTAATTTAAATAAATGTCGACAACCATTCCTTCGCGTTCATGGTTAAAAGAGACGCATGCATTAAAAACGTGTGTCTCCTATGCAGACGATGATTACACGTCGTTGAAGGAGATGAAATAAGTAAGCCAGTATAAGTAAACAGAGTTGAGCGATACTCTTTGTGTTTACATCTTTTACTTTCGCATTGCATCCGCAAACAATCCAATTCCTCTGTCTACACCCATGAATTTCTTCGCGTTTACATATCCGCAAGCATCTTTTTCGATGCAAATTCGTCCTCCTCTCTCATGTGGTGCTTAAGAGAAATCGCTGAAAGACAGAAAAGGATGTGCTCAAGAAATGGAAGTCTGATTCGTGAATCTCATCAATGTATTTGACTCACATAAAAATTTGTATATATTTTTATTATATTATGCCTCCTCCAATGTCTTTTATTCTGGTGATCTGCTGCAGTTAATAGATTTTCGATTCCATGGCCTATTCATGCATGAGCCTTTGATTCTTTACGTATTTTATGCCCTGCTGATATTTACACAGGGATGTAGTCATGTAGTGTGTTCAATAAATAAGAAAGACGAACTCATTCTCTCGTTTAGACGCTCAATGATACACGCACATTCTCGTTAAACTTGTGGTGACTCTCTGTGCATCCCAGTGTGTCATGATATGCACATCATTTCACATGTCCTCTCCATTGCTTCACACACATGATCTTCAGAGAGAAAAGGAGGCTTAGAAGCGAGAAATTTAAAGGGAATGATATGAATACATTTTTTTGTTCATTGTGTTGTTGCGAAAAAAAGCAGGTTGGGTTAGGGACAGCATTTCATTGTACGAATATACCTGTCTTCAGATTGGTTGTGTGGAGGGCTTTGTGGTAAAAAAAATATGAGTTTGCATCGACGCGAATATGAAAGGAAGCACGACAAGAGCATCACAACCTTTTTGACTGACTTGTTTTCAATGAAGAGAGATGATGTTGGTTTTCGTACGGAAAGCACCGTTACCAAAAGATCAGAAGGAGCTCTTATAGCTTCTCTTGTTATACACAAGGAAAATCTTAACTGACAGAGTGAGTTCACTGTGGCACAGGCACACACGGATGATTCTCGCATTCTCATCTTCATCCTTTTTCTTTTGTCATCATCATGATCATCGCACGAAAAAAAATACCGTTCATCGCGAAATGCAAATTCATATAACTCATCTCTTCTGTATTAATATTTCGCGTAGGCTGTGCACAACTTGGCTTCTGCTGTAGTCGTCATTAGGAATGAATACTGTATTGTTTCCTCAATTTTGCAGTGCACACAGACACACGCAGGTGAGATGTGGGAGAAAACGAAGATGATGCTTTCTGTGCAATTATTGCGGACGTGTACAATGTGCATCTTCGCTGTGATTCAAAACGATCGTTAACTGCACAAACATGCTTTCGCATTTGAGTACAGAGATTGCAGAGCGTTTTTCTTGAGATTTTTTGCACAGCGTGTCTGCATCTTCTTTTTTTCTTCGAAAGGGTCATAGCTCGATAATGTGATCTCGTTTGCCTTTGCACGTCAAAATGGAGTGGAATTTTGTGAGAGAGTATTCCGTTCTTCTGCTGCTTCCCTTCTCTAGTCATTTATGACCCATTGCTAATTGGATATTTCAATTTTCCAATTCTTCGACACACATGTTTCTAGTAGGCCGTTGGAAAATATACAGCAAAGGACCTTGTGCAGTTGGTTTGCTGCATTGCTGAATTTACCGCACCAGAAAGCTTGTCGTTTTCCTTTTGCTTTCGTTTCTCCTTTTCATGATAATGTGCAGACATTAAGGAGTAAAGGAGACGTTAATGTTGACAGTTCTTGCAGACCATAAAAATCCAGTATTCATTGCACATTGTATTAAGTATGGACCGTGCTTCGGCCATTCCCTTTTGTTTTTCTGGGAGGAATCGTACGAAAATAAATATAATTTAATGGGAGTACTTTTTCTCAACTGCGAAAAGATAATATGAAATGTGCTTTTACTGCACTGGCGACCGACTAACCGACCGACACAACATGACTGTATATACTCTCTCTCTCTATTCTTTATCTTTATTTTCAAGAAAATTCCGAATTGTTTAAGAATACAATGTTGGTCATTGCAGGGGTTGGAAGTTAAAAGAGTTCTTTAGACATATATAAGAACAATCAAATAAACGTTAGCGTGCCAATTTCTCATGGATCAACAATTTCTAAACGCGTTGATACGTATAAATTTCACATATTTCGTTTTCCCTCGTGGAAGAATAGTTGTTACAATTTTTATTTGCACTTTCTGCACGTTTTCTAAGCTCATTTGGTTAGATGTTTTAAAAACTTTTTTTTACAAAATCAACAATAAACACAATCGGCCAAAGTATTGTGATCAGAGCAACTCGTTGAAAGGAGAAGAATAGGGGGCTTAATGTAGAAAATGAGGAGGAACACGTTTTATATCATCAGGACAATTGTACAATTTTTTCTTCAAACTTTCATGTGAATTGTAAATGAAGTCATGAAAATTGTAGATGGCCAATTACAAAGTACATACACACACTCTTGGCACACACATATAAATATATGTATTTATACATATCACACACTTTTCACAACAAAATAATTTTCATGTGTTTAATGGAAATGTTGTAAGATAGTAAAAAGATGCTAAATTTATGCTCACAGTTTTGTGATTGCATGCCACACTACGACGAAATTACAAGACAAGCTATTTTTTTCTTAATAGAGAACATCATCGCATGGTGTACGAGAGGAACACCATTATCATCCTTATCTCAAGGATGAATCTTGTGAGCTTAGCTATAATCTAGACCAGCGAACCGTGGTTAACGCTTTTTCCTTCCATTCACGGATTCTTTTCAAGTCTCTACCACACTATATTAATGTAATATACATATTTATATATCTATATCTGTCTCAAAGAGCTAGCCAAGCCGAAGAAACCTAATAGGGAAGATAGTGCATTTTTTTCGCCTGTAAAGGGAGAGCCGCTTTAACTTCCCTATTATGTTGTCATTACTCTGTTTATCCTCGAAAAAGTGAGGAAATATGGAGTAGTAGAGTGGAGTAAACACTGAATGAAGCTCGAGAGGGGATAATCGGTTTATTGTAGGCAAACACACAGTTTGATGACTCTTTTGAAGGGAGTCAGGTTGAGATTAACTTTAAATCATATAGTATAGTGCGGAGTAGACAGATTGTATTTGTTTATTGGTGCCAAATATGGTGCGGTTTTCTGCTAAATACATCAGCGTCAGCTTTGTACTTTGATATACTTTAGGATCTTTTCATGATCATCATGGTGTGGTGAAGACCCTATGAAAAACCAATTCTGTCAAAAAGTCATACCTGCCTTTTCTTCGTCGTCTTATTAGTGCGCACACGTCACTCCAATTATGAACAATATGGTGCAGTGTGAGAGGGAGCCTTGTACAAATGGATACACTTAATATTATTATGGAGGTAGAAGTGTTTTCTCTTTTCTCTGCACTACTCTGCAGTTTGTAACACAGCAGCCGTTCCCGTTCCTGCCGACCATTTCCCTCTATGAATATGAATGGGAAAAAAGACATTGTAATTCAACCTTTAAGTTGAACGACTACGATTACCAACGCCATACCATGGTGCTGGTGTTCCTTCGTTTCTCTCTCTTTCTTAATACGAAATCATGTCCTTTTATGACTGTGAAAGTTGGCAATAAACATCACATTCACACAGAAAACTATATGCTCGCTCTTCGCGCACACAACCATGATACCATATCGTGGTGGTATATGGTGCAAGGGGAGATTAGCAAGTTGAGATTTTTTTCTTAGCCTTTTCCCCATCAAAAATGGTGAAGCTATATTTTCCGTGTGCTTCGAAGGAGAGGTGTAGTACACATGAAATATCAAGAAGGAAACACAAAGTGGAGCACCAGACGGAGAAAATGCATACTGCTACTGCTGCCGCACTTTGAATGAGAATCACTCCATTTTCCCTATCCAAAAACTTGGTATTATCCACATGTACATTATTATCGAGAGCACATTTTACGTGCAAAGATCCTATCTCGGCTCTCTCCCATTCTTCGGGCTCTCCCCTAAAACTCTTGTGGAGATGTATGTAAATATATTCGTTATAAAGGAAATTATTAAGAAATATAATAAAAAGTTGCAATATAACAGCTTCTTCAGGAGCACCCGGAGAAAGAGAGTTTGTGTGCATGTGCTTTTACAAAAGTTCGGTGTAGTGTGAAAAGGTAGGTTGTTTCCCAACGGATAGGAGAAGAAAGAAGGGCACTTTTCTGGCTCTCAGTTTTCTTTAGCGGAGGCATGGATTGCAACTTTAAACTCTTGGCAAAGCAGAGAGGAACATACTGGCGCTCTGGTTCCATTGAAACGATGTGATATTCCATTATATATACCGTGTGTTGCTCTGTTTTATAACCCTTTTCCCACTTCCTCCTCCTCTGGTATTCTCACTTAAAAGGGCAACGAAGAGAGAGAGTCTAATTTCTGTGTATTGACTCCTTCTTCTCCATCCATTTTATCAAAGACGTGTGTGTGCTTGGAATGGAGGAATATGTGACGGAGGAGTGGAGTGGCAATGGCGGCGAGAGAATTGCGATGTTGAATGTGTGTGGCTTTAGTTAAAGGTGGAGGATTGGAACACATTTAAAAACAAGTGTGAGACACAGAGAGTTTGTATGTTTGTACAACAATATGGGAACACTGGGATTTTTTTAGAGTACAACGTTGGAAGCCACGACACCCGGGTTTCTCTAAAAAAGAAACTTCCAATTCTGTACCGTTGTAACTTCAAGACAACAGTGTACATGCAACATATTTAGTACGGAGGTTCTCTAGGGGAGCAAGTTACTCGAGGAAGAATATAATTCGGCTGTAAAAATTAGTCGGTTTTTCTTCTTTACGTTTAGTTTCCATGTTTCATGGCTGCTTCTCAAACTCCACATTATACTACAATATAGGGAGAAATATACGGCGAGTAGCAGAGAGTTATAAAACGTTGCGCACATTGAGTGCAAAGAAGGGAAACTCGGCTCCTTTTTTTCCTTTCTTTCTTGACTCCATTTAAAATGGATTGCAACAACTGCAGCGAGGACGATGATGATGGAGAGAATGGTGATACATAGTGTTTAAGCTGAAGAGCGAGCTGGTTTTTACTTCTTGTGTGAACGAGGAATGACTTCATATTGCACGTTTATGTCAGAGCTCTTTTTGTCTTGTAGTACAAATGTACCATTTACTTCTCCAGAGGAGATTCCTTGTAAGCTCCTCTCACACTTCACAGTTGGACGGGCGCTAGAAAGAAATTCTCAGAGTTCGGCATTTGAAGAAAAAAACTCTTATTTTTCTCTTCTCATATTGTTCGTGTGTATTTCTCCAGGTCAGATGAAGTACCAATAACGTCGTTACGATAGGGAGTCCCGTTTTGATAATATGATTTCTTATGCCGTTACAGCTTCGAGTGTTCAATGTTTCTTTGATTCTGTAGAGAGGATTCTGTTTTTTTTGTGCTTATGATGTGTGCATGCTTCCCTTTGAATGTCATGTGCCCAATGGTTGTTCTTCGGAGGGGGTGTGTAGGATCGAGATGATGTGCACAAGAGTCGTCGGAAGGAAGTTGGGAAGCACGTTAAAAGAAAGTTTTGTATGGATCCCTGCACGTTGTCGACGTGAATGACATAACCCACAAGCTTTTTGGCCGGGCTTTTCTTTCCATTTTGCTCTGTGCATGCTCTCTGGATGGACCTGTCGTTTACATTACATTACTTTTCTGACATATCTATTCATGAAGGAAGGTTCTGTAAGTAATGATATGTGTTGGAGCACAAGCATCGTGTTATATTGCCACACACACACTCAAGTCTTTTCCGTTGTTCGGATCTCGGATACATTTTCAGAGGGAGCTACAGTGTAGGTTCTTAAGGGAGAGAATAATTGAGTTGAATATGGAGAGAGAGCTTTGGTTTCCGTCATATTTGAGATGATGATCATTTTTTGATCATGCTTATCACCCTCCATTTCTCCTGTTTGCAGAGAGGGCTGTTGTAACACAGCCAAGTTTTTTAGGATTCTCTTACTGCAGTCGTTTGTGAAGTGTGTGGATTTTGGATCAAGTGTCTTGCTGGCATACAAGAGTATCTGCAAAGTATGCAAAAAACATTTCTCTTTCTACCCATAAAATGTATCCTTTTGTCTGTGTGCACACACACTTGGAAAGCGTCTGCTTTATATAATACATACATAATTTGCTGTCTTATGTCTGAAGAAGAGATTCTTGGACAAGAACTAATATGTGTGTGTGAGTCTGTTTTTGTATGCACAATGTATTGTGTAGCGAAGTGAATGAAATCAAGTAAGTGGCTCCTCATCTTTCGTCTGAGATTCACACGGATCTCATTTCGAGGAGAAAAGATAAAGAAGGAAATGATTATCCTTCCTTGACTCTCATCTTCTCTCGTCATCCTCTCGCAAATCTTCTCTCCGTTTTGGGAGCTTTGTGTTTTACGACGGAGGAAGAAAGATCGGCAAGGTTTCCTATTTCATACATATCCTGAGTACATACTTTGCTCTTCCCCTTTCTATCTCATTTAAATTGAAATTAGTTCATTGTCCATTTGTCTCGAGGAAGTGAAGAAGTGTTCTACTATGAAAGCACTACTGCAATAATGTTATTATCTGAGAGAGATGTGCTTTTTAGGGATTCCTTTACATCACACAGGTTATTCCATTTTGTCATGTCACTACATACACTCTCAACTTTTAGAAGATCTCTCTCTGGCACAGAGCTGAGAGTTTGTGAGCGACAGAAAGGTAATGAAACATGATAGAAGTTAGGACGATAAGGGAAAAGGCAAAGTTCACACGTGAATAATGCGTCTAGATACCAACTCTGAGAGAAATGGTTGGGAAAGCTTTTTAGGTTGAAACAACAAAAAAACATGCTCCAGCGGTGATGTACATTTGAATAGACTCTCTCGATATGTGATGACTACATCAGAACGTGACGACTGTGTGCTTCTACAGGCATACATCACTTCGTAATTTTCAGCTACCGCACAACTATAATTTAATTGTGTTAGGGCATTCATTAGAACGATCTGTCGTTCTCGAGACTCCCTTTTTGGTTGAGACAATGTTACATTATTTCTGACAGCGAGCATGAGTCTCTCCTTTTGTCCGTCATCATGTTTGAGAGTGAGCTAACTACTAAGAGAAATATCATTTGTCATTCATCATCATTTACAATTTGAGCATTCGAAGAGACGGAGATGGGATTCGTGTTTTCTACTACATCACCACATGGCACACACAGGTGGTGGCGTGTTATCTTTCGCCTCGAAGTGATCGCATTTGCATTGGGCACGAAGGCATTTAAATGTGATTTGCTTTCTGATGAGGAAGACGATATGAAAAAAGAAGTAAATCCGCACTTTTTAGCACTTCCCTTGCAATAATTATGAGGATAATAAGTTTTGAGAAAATGAGTTTTTCACTTGTTTTCATCACAATTATGTCATGTTGCGAGAGATGTACAGATCCTCCTCATCATTCGAGCGTTCCCTAGGGTGGGAGACGAAATTCTAATGATGTGATATAGATGAATGGATGAGATAAGCCAGGAGGCGACTCACAGATTTAATGTCTGCTTTTTATCTGAAGTCTACTTCGTAATCATTTTACGTTCTGCTAACTCTCTCATCAAGTCACATTTTGTAATCGCAAAGAAGACAAAAAGTAATCTTATTAATATCCGTTGAATTAGGATTGAGACATTTTTGTGTAGTATTCTTAATTCAGTTTTCACATCTGCACATGACGATTACAAGATGAAGTTGCGTGCAAATGCTCTACATTTTTGGGTAACGTGCACAAGACCAAATAGGTACGTAGGTGCTTACAATTACAAATTGTTTAGGACAAATGACTTTTCTTATGAGTTGATGATTGACGAGATTAAATTTCATGTGAAATGAGATTTACATTTTTTATATATTTTACTTTTGTCTGTTCAATCTGTCCTAATAAACAGTGTGCTCATTCTGTACCTTTTGTAACAAAAAATCGAGGAAGCTCAATTGAGACAAGAGTGTAACAGGGAGGAACGATTTTGTATGGTTTTTTCGAGTCAACGACAAGCCCAATGTTGATCGCTATTTGGAGTCAACTTGTCAAAATCTTTGAACATCAAGCTAACTTCCTAAACTATACATCAGCCTATTTACCTTCGATTAGAACATGATGACAATGATTTGACATAACATTTTATCTGATCATCGCAGACAAATCATTTCCCCTCCTTTGCGTCATCGACGATAAACTATTATTAAAATTGTCATATTCAAATACGTTTCCCCTTCTAAAAGGCGCAACGAATTCATTCACCATTGTGTGTTCTGTTCTGCTATTCTTCGCAAACACGGCTCCATGTGGGGGTCTCCGTTGGATTAGAATGGGCAGTGGATTTTTTTTTGGTGGAGTCGATTTTTACACCTACTGGAAAACAAATGCATAAAATCCCTAATCGTTTTCGCCTCTCATTGTCGTCTGCTCGCTGCTGCTCAGAGCATGTTTGTGCAGAGTGTGGAATGATTGTATTAGACGAAATTAGCATATTATTTTAATGAAGGTTCATGACATGCCAAAGCCAACCTCCACACTTGGATAAGTGCATAACCGAAAGTGCTGAGTGTGTAGAAAGTTTTCGTCTTGTAGATTGTGGCTGATTCCAAAAAGACAGAGTGTGCAAACATTCACCTTACATTTTAAGGAATTGATTAAGAACATGAAATCTCGTCGGTCTGAATTTACACAATACTCTACGCACACATTCGTGTAGGGAGTAGACGAGGAGGTGGTGGTCATGTGTAAAGTGTAAAAACGTAAATTATTTTATAGGCATGGCCCAACTCACCGTACATTATTAGGAGGGAGACGTGCTGAAACTTGATTGAGTCATAGACGATTTTACATTAAAAGTATAATCATCTTGAAGTTTCTCAAGAGCTCTTTACACAGCGAAAGTACACACTTTACAAACCTTTTTGAGATAAATTAGTTTGATGCATTGCAGTAGTAGTACAATTTAAAGCGTTTTTTTTTCAGAATGAGCTAAGCCACTGCGAAAAGCTGAAGATGACGTGACACTCGATGCTCCAAAGGAATCTCCTTGTGGATTAGATACAAAAATTATGAAAGAATAGAGCAAATAGAAACGAGATTGGAAGATTCTTATCGTTTTTTGAGAGAGAGCATGATTTCGCTTTGATTAGCTCAAAGGAGTGTGCTCACATTTTACCCTGATTAAAAATTTAGCAGAGCATCGGATTGGGATTCCAATAATGGCTCGCGTAGGGAAGACAATCCTAAATTGGATACAAAAGAGAGAGATTTTTTTGTCCGGGAATCCAATAGAGTGTAGTTAGTATTGCTGCAGAAAAAAGATGGCAACAATACAGAGAGACCAGTAGCAAGTGGTTTTTTATGTATATTCTAACACAAGTGTAGGAGTGCATACGGTAGCGGAGGAAAGTTGAGGAGTTGTGTGCTTTAACACTTCTCTTTTGTGTTCATTTTTTGGTGGTGGTTCCACGATCCACTCCGTCTTCCTCCCTTCGACTCTGCGGCAAACGGAGTAGCACAATGCGCACAAAAAGCATATTTGTATATTTTACAAAGCTAAACGGTTCGTTAGGTGAGCACATGCATGAGTATAATACCTATTTACTTACAAAAGAAAGAGAAAAAAACCTGAAGTCAAACCGGAACTGTTGGGGATTTTATATGCAAACACGACCAATCAAATGATGAATAGGCACGTATTACAGGTAGGACCTGGAATTCATTTGATTAGACAAATTTTTATCGGATAAATTGAAAGGGTGAGGGAGAGTGCAACATGTTTGTGTACTTAATGTATTTGTGGCATGATTTCGTCGGACTTTTGTAAAAGTCACCCTTCATAAGCATGCGTCCGCACTAACAAACCAATAATCCGGGACTGAGGCTCAGAGATTTTTCTAAAAATTCAGTGAAACATGCATGCACATACTGGAAATCCAAATCTGAGCAAGCGGGGGCATATTCTAAATCTATATCTGTAGCGCTTTGTATATTGTAATAATCCGTGTGTACTTTATTTCTGGCTCTTTGAATTTTCATGCACTGACACGGGTCCATTTTTTGCTGTCGTCAAGAAAAACATCGACGAGCGTCGTTGGTGCCCGTTGGATATATGTATGTGGATATGTAATATCAGAGTTAGAGCAATAAATAGTGAAAATAACTCTGTTCCACTGATATCCTCGTAATTTTCAACGTGAGCGAACATTTTTGAGAAATGTTTAGGAAGTAATCCAGAAGCTATAATAATATTAGTGTAAGACCCTACATTCTCTGGTACAGAGGAGCAGTTTCTTTTATATTTCGGGGATACTCTCATGACATCCATGTTTAATGTATTTATGCACACTCATACTTCAGTTTAAAGACGCAAGTTTTTCTTAAAAAGTCATCATAACAAGGCTCGTACGATATGTGTGCGTAAAGAGCAGAGACGAAGTTTGTTTCAGGGGTCGGTTTAAAGAAAAATTTTTGGAAGTTGTTGCTTTCTTCTATTTCTTTTTTTCAGTCCATTTTTTCTTATTTTCTCTTCCTCTTCATCGTTTCTATATATGTTATATGAATACCACACTCTCGATTTAACTTTGAGTTTCATTTTCATCGAGAAAAATGTGAGGACGGACTTGCTACATTTTTTTCATAAAAACTAAAACAGTCTTGTGGGGCTCATATTCTCTACAGCTTGTGCTTTTTTTGGCGACACGGTTTCTCTCTCCCCTATTACTTTTTAGAGCTTTCATACGGAATTCTTCGCTTTTTATACCGCACCAATCTTGAGAATCGAAGGAAATGTTGAAAAAAAGCGCAAAGAATATGATTGCATTGGGAGCACATATGGTCTTTTCCTTTTTGGTATGCTTTATTGGACTCTGCCACAAGAACGTAAAGGGAAATGAGCTAAAAGAGCTGGCGAAATAAAATGCAAAAAAAATATAGAAAGTAAAGAGTTTACAAGACGTAGGCCGAAGAGAGCGGACAAGTTTGTAAATGTTAGACTCGCAGGCATTTTTTGATATTATTTGTACAACTCCTCGCACACGAGTAAAAAAGGAAGTGAGAGAGAGACAACAGAAAAGGAATAAGAAACGTTTTTTAAACTCTATTTTCTTGCCGATCTGCTCTCCCCTCTCATGCCAGAGTTGGGCGTAACGTGCTTAACTTGCTCAATTCGGAAACATTAAGAAAAATGAGTACTGCGAACTACACATGAAGCATTTAAGAATCTCTACATCTCGGCACAGTACAAATAGACCATTAGTGAGGAAATACAACGTGGCGCACACTCACACATGGAGTAATCACTATATGCATATATCGGTTATTATTATTGCATTATTATTACAAAGTTACTTTTTTGGTGGAGTTGCTCTCTGAAAACGTCCAAGAGAGAGAGAGAGAGAAATGAGCGTTTTACTTGGGTGAAACGTCATTGTAAAAAGAAACAAGAACAAGTATAATATGCATATACTAAGGGTGCGCTCTCCTAATTTTAGCACCCACGGAATCTTTGCGTTGTGTGGCCAAT
>JAHZMW010001371.1:0-37717 GCA_027743745.1 Alloscopus bannaensis | reverse complement strand
ACTAATAATATGCAACATAGGTGTATCCCACTTTCGTCATTACTGTTCCCTTCCAAAAACAAAACGGGAGTCGCACAACACTCAATTCTCTCATAAAAGCCTAAAAAAGTATGCACGTTTGGAGAAAATGGGTTTTTGGAGTGGATTGAGGGAAAATGCGTTAAATGGGGACATTGAGAAGACTCGTTCTTTACACAGTATACATTAAGTTGTCTACACGCTTCTCACTCTCTCTGAATTACATCCATTACTTTCAACGGTTCGGGACAAACTGTAGTGTGACAGCTGACGTCTTTTGTGTGGAGTAAAAAGCAGAATTCTTCGGAACAATACGCATTCTATTGTATATTATAAAAAGTGCGTTTAGGAGGGTGGAGAATGCATAAAAATGCCAACCTTAGTGTATCTAACGTAGGCCATATTTTGGTAAAGACTATTATGAGAAAATTGTTTAAAAAGATAGAAAAATCGTTTTTTAAAACAGGCTTTAAATCCCATTTATGCGACACATGATACTATACAGAAGCTGTAGAGAAAAATGTCATTGATGACAATGAAAAGCGTTTCTCGTGATCAATTTGGATCGGTAAAAGAGGCGCTACCGAAGTTTTTGTAGAGAATGGCAATGAAACTCAAATGGACTTGTTTGCTGTGTGGGAGTTTGTGTTTCTTCAAATGAGAGTTTATCTCCCCTTTCGGGGCTGTGGCACATGCCTTTGTGTTTCCCAAATGATGAGCTCCAGATTGAAGATAGCGATGCGACAGAGACAGGATCAGTGTCCTGGAAGTAATATATCTTTGGAATTTTTCCCCTTTCTCTGACTTCCGTCGTTTGGTGTGCCTTCCAAAAAAACTGTGACAAAGTGCAGCTGCTATGCACCTCCAATAAAGATCATCAACGTTCTTCCTAAAGTTAAAAAGTATTATTGGAATAAGCGATATATTAGAGTCTAGGTAGGCGCCTGACAAAAGAGGCTGGAAGCATATTAGTTTTAAAGTGATAAGGAAACAATGGTTTTGGGGGGTTCATTTTCTGTATTTTTGTCCTCGGAACACAATCGGAGTATTATGACGAGCTCACCTCAGTCTGGAGGAATGAGGTTTCGTTTCGCTTTTCAACCACAACAGATATTGCACCCTCAGCTTTTATGAGTGTGTATACAAAGGTTATTCTTTCTCAGTTTTTTCTTCTTCGATCCTCTTCTCATTTCGGGTTTTTATGTGTTTCCACATGGCAAGAAGGGTGCAACTTGAACCGGTAAAAACAGTGACAAGCATAGTATTATGAGGGAGGCTAAACGTGAAACCGATTTTTATGTGGTGTAGCACAGGATACTGCGTAAGAATATTAGTAGATTGGGCTGGAGTTCGTAGTGTTACTTTTTTTGACAATATCCGAAAGCAGGATTTCCATACATTAACTCCCGGATTCTTTACCACACCACATGTTCACAACAAAAAACGGTATGTCGAGATAGAAATGGGCTGAAAGTGGGAAATGTGTGGTAGAAAAGCCTCTCCGAATGCTCGCGGTGGGAATTGAGGGAAGACTCAGGGATGGAATGAAGTTTGTCTCTTTCGGATGTGAGACAAAGATGATGCCTTTCTGGTTGGGCTGCTCAAGCTCTAAATGGGATTTCTCTCAAAGTGAGATTGTGGGAGAGGAGTGAGATAAAGTCAAAAATTTTCAGCATTACTCAAGCACGTAAGAGTACCGTTTCAACATTTGGCTCTCTCCTTGACTTCTTGACTGCTTCAGAGTTGTAGGAGTAAACGTCAGAAAACGGTAAAGTCAGCCGGTAATAATAATGGGAAAATAGACTCGTGGTTGCA
Source organism: Alloscopus bannaensis (assembly GCA_027743745.1). Taxonomy (NCBI): domain Eukaryota; kingdom Metazoa; phylum Arthropoda; class Collembola; order Entomobryomorpha; family Entomobryidae; genus Alloscopus; species Alloscopus bannaensis. The sequence goes on along the minus strand of JAHZMW010001371.1, from coordinate 35,884 downwards.
ACACATTCAAATTTTTGGATCATCACATTATAGTTTCGTAGTTGGGTGACTCCCTAACGAAAAGGTGATGTTTAAAAAGTCTAACATCTCATTCCACAGCCACATGACTTGCTTAGTCACTCCTTGAGAACTTTATAAATGCTCAAACTCCTTTAGTCGAAAAGAAAGACTCAAAGCCGGCAGAAACATAGGTATACTCACCATGTGTGTGTCTGTATGAAAGGAAAATGGATTATTTTTAGTTTCCGAGATGTTTGCCAACGTCCTAGTTCATAACACACACAAACATTGTAGAAAAGCGTGTGTGCTTCAGGATTTTCACAGAGATTTTCAATATGGGCCAACCAAACCCTAAAATGCACCCATATACTCTGCCTAATTTCTCGTTAAATCTGTACGTGAAGGTATTTGAGGCACAGACACGCACACTAAAAATTGCCATTCACTCCTCCATTTTTGCTTGAACTTCTTAATGGTCCCGCATCACGTATGCATACCTCGTGTGATGTTTGTTTCACTCCACAACACGATTAGATTTTCAACCAGACAAGATTTCTCCCGTACTACTGGCGACGAAGATTCGGATTTTTAAAGGAAAAATAACATCATGGAATGCCTTCCGTGTCCTGTGTCGTGTTACGATTTTGTTTCCCTGCATATAAGCCAATATACGAAGTCTTTTGTAACTCCTTTTTTAATGGAGGACTAAATGTTGTAGATTGCTCCGTCTTCAAGCATTTTTCATTCTTCTTCTTTTCTTCTAACCCGTGAAATCTCTCTCTCTCTCTTTCAAACTTTTTCTGAAAATGTAGGAAAAGTTGGACAGGAGAGAGAGATAAAAAAGAAGAGAGTCTGTAGTACTAAATGATTGCTTTGTGACATCAATTTTTTTCTTACAAGTTTTGTGCTAATACACCTGTTCAATTACAGAAAGGAAAGTGAAGAGAAAACACCGGGTTGACACATTGAGTCGTTTATACAAGTTTCGTATTCGTGTATTGTTTTGGTGCGAGCCAAACAACTGCATTCTATATACTAGAGTAATTCCAACTTCTTTTCTCCCTCTGGAACAATACACCGTGTCAAAAAAGTCCAGAGACAGTACAACTTTATATTATTGTACCATTTTTTTTCTACTTCACAGACACAAGTCACGAACGAATTGTGCTGGAGAAGAGTAATAAAAGTAAAGGAGAAAAGTTAAGAAAAAAAATCTCAGAGTGTCAGACCAAAAAAGGGAACGGAAGCATAAGCGACAATCGTGGTTTTGTGTTCTGCGAAATAGGAAACAAAGAGAAAGAAAACGAAAACGCGTCAAAATATATTTTTCCAAGATTTAGTCTTAGAGTAACTCGAAAGACACACAATGTTCAAAAAATTCGCGTCCATTTCCAGTCTCGGGGTAAGTTCAGTGTATTGTGACAAATCTTAATAAAAAAAATGCGTGCGAAGTGAAATGCTCAATTACAAAATTTACGCCTTGGCATTCGACAGAAATTAGAGTTTCAACATTCAACTGTGTTCTGTGACTTTTCGGACTTTCTTAATTTATTACTAGCTCAATCCTCTTGTAAGCGGCTTTTTCATGAAAAAAAAATCGCGTGGGTTTGTCGTTTGTATATTCTACCAGTTTTTTGTAAGTTCACCATCATTATCGTCATCATGATCACGTCTACTATACATATCCCCAAGGACTGAGAGAATTTGGTCTCTTCTCCACAACACTCGAGAAGTTCACATTTAAAACAAGTCTCTTTTCTCTGTGCAAATGTGGAGTGGAACTTTCGACTCGTTTTCGGCAGGAGTAAAGTAGTAGTTTTTTGTGTGTGCTCTCTCAATCGAGGATTTATACATCTTTTTATGTCCTGTGCTCTCGAAATGTTGGTGCAGTACGGTAGCAGAAGCATAATATATTATGCGAATGCTTTTTTAAGAGTCTGCAATACGTAGACTACGTTTCTGCGATGGGAAGAACACGCCAAAATGTGTACCCTCATGTGTAGAGTCTCCTCCATTATGCAATCTTCATTTCCATTTCACTTATTGTCCTCCACTAGAGTTGTTTCGGTGTCTCGCAGCGTTCTATATAAACAACTTTGTCCTTGCTCTCCATTCCCGACAACATCCTCAGCGATTTTTTATGTATGGACTGAGGGAGCAGAAAATGTGCATACCTCACTGATTACGCGTATGCGGGAATATAAAATAAGAAGAGCCTTTTGAGAGGAAAGTTTTATCCAAGGATTTCCATGTTTTACTAATGATTCTTGTGAACATCACTTTGATCCTGTGGAATCCGTTTGGATGAAAAGTTTACATTTCTCCAGGCTTGAAACACAATGGGAAGCATTATTTAAAGTGTGCTGGTGACATGTCAGATGCAGTCCATGAAAATAAGGTGGCTGCCTCCCAATAATTGCTGTTAATCGAGTGTATTTTTGCGACATCCTGGAGTGAGAGGGTTTTTGGAGGAGTTGAAATGAAAATTGATATTAAATGGAGGCATCTTGTTTTTTGGAGTGTGCACATGACACCTCCATGTAACGAGCAGTTTGAATCAGACACTTTGTGAAACGGATCTAAAATGAATATGAATGAAGTGTAGAAAAATTTCGAGTCATTTTCTCCTACAATGATAAATATACAGCAGTCCCAACTTCCGTGACAAGTTTTTCAAGAATTTTTCTTCAAAACTGCCTCAAGATATTTGGGCTGCGTGCAAACTTCTTTTTGACGCTCCGTCTGTCTCTTAAACTGCCCTGAAGCTGTGTACACCACGACTTTCAGGAAGATTACTACAAAAAGAGCGTTTATAAGACGAGTCTCTCTTGTTTTAGAGATACTTTCTTGTCCTTTCGCAGCGAATTAGCGTGTTCAATTACCGTTGCGTGCTCCACATCCTACATTTATCTCATTTAAACTTGGGGCCGCATGGGAATTACGTTATTTTACAGTTGCTTCACTGCATTTACCATCCAAATGCAGTGTAAAAGATACTTCTGAATCCAGAGTACAAAACGAAGAGAAATTTTTGGTGTAAGGATTCATTATATAAAAAGCATGACAATCAGGAGACCACATTCTGCCAATTTCTATCCTCCCACCCAAAAGCGAGTTTAGTTTAGAGCATGTCAGAAAGTAGAATTTTGTACAAGTATTATTATGAAGTTTGACAGCTGTGTACAAATCGACTCTTTTCCTGGTACATATATCCACACGTGCGATACGTTTAATTTTCTGTAGCAGCTGTCATTTGTTTTCCGTCCTGATGGGACTTCGAGAGGGGGAAACAGGTACCGTTGTACCAGAAAGCTTTTAATTTTCAGTCAACAGAACAGGTGGATAAGATAGCTAGAAACGACTTCGGCAGAGTGCATGTAAATTGCCCTGATTTCCCAATCAAATGAGCCGACATTGACGCTTCGTCAACGTGTCTTTAGATCCCGGCTTAGTTGAAATTAAACCATATGTGCTGAGAATAGTGTCAGAATCATTGAAATCGATTGATCTCCGAGATGGTCTTTTATTCATGCCATCCAAACTTTGAGGGAAACATTATTCTTACGAGCTATAGCAAACTTCTCTTTGAGTATCCCAGAGGAGTAAATCCTGTAAATTGGATTTTCCTCCGTCTGCCGACACCCGTATCTCAGTACGAAATGAATAAAAACAATTTCAGTCTCCACTCAACCGTGCATCAACTTTGAGTCTTCGACAATCACACATTTTTGTCCTCCACATCAAAACCAGTCACGACACACATCTCCATGCATCGGGGTTACTTTACAACCTATATTCTCAGCAAAGAAAAACTTGTCAAATTGTAGCTCGTGCGGTAGCAATTCAATACAATAATACTACTCTTTTGTCGCACATGAGAGTTTACAGTGGTAAAATAAATATGGGAGACCATGTACATGATTTTCGGAATGACTCTCCATTTCATGTTACAGCCTCCATACACGTTTTATTATTGCTCCAACAACACAAGGACGACAAGTCGCATGCACATTGCAGAAAGTGTGAATTCTCATTGTGACTGATGGTATTATGAATATTACGCTGGAGAACTCTGGAAAGAAAGATTCCTAATATTACGTTACATATAATATTATGTACCCAGCATTATTGCAGAGTGTGTTGGTTTCTCATTTTTATGGGTTTTCTTCATCCTCCGAATCTGCTGTTTTCCTACCGGACTGACTCTTATGTTGTGTGGATTGGGGAATATTTCGGTGATTTGAGTCGTCGCCGAGTTGCTATCGATCTCATGACGTCATCCGCTTCTGCTCCCTCTTTCTCTCCTTGTTCCGTTTTGGTTGCTGGGTCCGCTATCCTACTTCACTGGAGCTCTAGAGTTTCTCTGAACACGACCGAAGTACTCTTTATGTAGTAAAAAGTGGCGAGGAAAATTTTTCGAGTCTCTCAGGCCACAAGCGCACTTTCACCCAACTCCTTTTAGTCTGACATTTTCGGGTGTGGATACTCGAACACCGCCTATAACCCGGAGTTTCCATTTGTGGTGGTGTGATACAGTGGTTTTACCTTTTGTGGTGAAAAAAGACCGAAGAAAAACAATATAATATAAGGAAGCTCGAAAGAGAAGATTTTCGGTGTAATAAAGTAATCACTTTTTTAAAAATTACAGTGCTGGAAATTGGAGAAGAAAAAAATTAAATATAAAAAAAGGAAGCGTGAGAGCTTCGTGTAGAATTTCGGAATTGAGCCAATGTCGTCGTGAGCTTGGCGAGTTTTTTTGAAGTGCTTTTTTAGTTTAAAGTAGTGACAGGATGGTCACTGAAAGCTCTCAGTCGGTAAGAAAAAAAACCTGTTCTGAATTTTATTCTATAATTATTCTTGGGATTGATGTGGAATATCGATATATTTATAAGAGAAGATCTGAAAAGCACACAATTTACATACAAAAAGTTATATATAACTTTTAAAGAGTTGCCAGGTTGTCACTCATACTTTGTCCAATCAATTTCACTTTTCCATCCTTTTGCCGCAATAATAAGTAAAGAGAGCAGTCATATTTCATCAAATCAAATGAGACGAGACGCCTCCAATTTGGATTGATTCATGACGTCAAATTTTTTACTTACTCCTGCTTCCTTCACTCTGCATACATTTTCCCTCGGTTAAATTCATGCATAAACGGTTACTCTGTGTTTCTTCAAAAAATAAACCATTTGTTGTTTGCCAGAAAGGATAAACACAACTTTTTCTCTCAAGCCATCTTGAGCAAACACTGACGAAAGAATTAGGCTCTCTCTCCGCGTGTGAGCCGCAAGAATGAAAGCCATTTTAGCAGACGAAAAGTAGCCATAAGTCTCAGCTTATAAGAACAAGACAGAATCGTACTGCCTTGAAAAAAAAATTATCCAAGCCTAAAATTTACGCTTGGTCTCATACACTTTTTTGGCTAGCCATCGTCGTGATGTGTGTGTTATGCACAATGTATTCTCTTATTCTTGCAAGAACACACAGAGAGTTTTGGTGAGTCTCTCAGTTTTTTTTGCCATTCGTCCACCACGAATGCACAGGGTTACACAAGGAATACTCGAAACTGCTGCAAACTTTCTCTGCATTGTATCGATCGCCGTATAGGAACCGTATGTACATCAAGCAGGTACATAATGCAAAAGGGGAAGTGTTGTTCAAGGAGCGAAACTCTGTGCTGGAGCCTTTCCATAATATTACCGTGAAACTTTCCAACTTCCAGAGTCAACAGTCGTCTTGGGGTGGTTGTGGTGAAGAAATATAGTGTTCCGTCGTGAGCACGGCGTTTTCTCCAGTACCTGCATCGAAATATGAAATTCAGACGATGCACATAATGCAAACAGTGTATATCCTAGGAGTACAGGTCACAAGCTGGAATTTCTGGAGTTTTTTTTGTCTCTACCATTTTCTTACCCTCACAATTTTCCTGTGATGAATGTATGAACCACTTTTCTCTGTTCTACATCTCCCTTGTTAGTTTGTGATGAGACGGAAAACTAATAAAATTTTACGCTCCCTGATGCAAGCCTACCTTTTTTGTTTCCATACAAAGTGATATTTCGATGAGTTCTAGAGTGATTGGAAAGATAAGGAAAATGTTGCTGAGGTTTGGTCTTGGTGGAGCTGAAAAAATATAGACGTTCGAGTCTCTTACACAATGTCTTGGAAGAAAGCCTTTTAATATCATTATTTCTTCCATCCGAGTCTTCTAGGGAGGAGCTCAGGAGCGAGACTTGTTTTAGTTTCCCTTTCAGCGCACACACCACGAAAAGTCACGAATCTTTAACAATATTACATGGAGTACATAATAATGCACTTGTATCACAAAAACTGATAAATATCAAGTTATCGAGTGTGTACACTACTATTAGCTTCTCCAAAGGCTGGCTGGGAGGCATTTTTGTATGTATTATTACTAAAAGGGCAATCAATTCATAGGCAACTGGAAAAAATGCTACACGTTTTGAAATGTGGTTCAGAGAATTTTTGCTTACATATTGCCACACGGTAAAGTTTTCACTAGTTAATATAACATACATAAAATAATATTGTTATGTATCCATTATTGTATGTGATCAATAGGTGATAATGAGAAAACAAAAAAGCTCTTCGTATACATTTATTACATCTTTTTTCATCTCTCTGTGTGTGCTTGATTAATCACCTCGCCCTGTGTGACGCCAACGTGACTGGATCACACACACTCATTAAAACGGCTTTGATTGGTGTGCATGTGTCCGAACCTATTTTACAGATGATCCATGTGTGTGTTCCCGTTTTTAGTACGGGGAAGCAGCTTAAAACTCATCTCATTTTTAGGGTGTGCATCTATACATACAAAATCGTTGGTGTTGTGTAGATATTTTTGAGATACACTAAACAGATGAGTCACAGAGACTGTGTGGTTTTTAATATGTAACGGGGATGAGAAAAAAGAGATATAAAAACGGCTTTGAGCTGCATTGATTTTGGATCTTGTAGATCTTGTAGATCCAATTCCTCGCTGTCTAAATGCTAATAACAAATGTCGGCAATATTTTAAAACACGGCTTAAGCTTTTTATAGTGTTTTTATGACCTCCTTTTCTCAACTCGGAGTATTTGTACAATATTTTTTCAGCATGAAATTAAATCTTGATTTTCATTCTGACCTACCCTTTCTCATTTAAAAAATAAGGGTTTCTGGCTGCACGCTTTTATTCTTTAAAGAAAAATTTACGTAATTTGTTACGGAGTCGGAAGAGAGTATTTTGGCATTTCATCATGACATTAACAATCGAAAACTGTCCTTGTCAGTGACGGTGACGCATCACTTGTTTCATTTGTTGTGGCCTTCGTCTGGAAGGGTCGTTATGATAATAACTGTAATTTCCCAATTCCCTCCGAATCCTCTGGATGAGGGAAGATAATGCAATCGTACAGATCAGATTGGAAAGCCAAGTGAGTGAATTCGGGCTGTGAGTGAGTAATCACCGAGTTTCGGGAATCATTCAACACAGCAGTCGGAAAAGGGTCCTTCCTGAAACAGGGGCAGACAATGATGGTGTTTTGTATTATTTGTGTTCGCTACTCCTTTTCAAATGTATTCCACCCGAAAGTGTGCTCGTCATTGTGCACGCATGTGTGCTTAAGCACAACAGCTCTGTGGAGCTGATCTGAGCATTTTTTTTCGAGTTCCTGCTGGCCTTCGTTGGAGCTATTCGTGATAATAAAATATTCAGCAGGATCCCGATGAGTGTTTGCTTTGTTGCTCGTATAAGTAAATATGCACACATCTCATAATATGACTCGTAGCCAAATAAATTGAAGAGTTGGCAGGAATATTGTTGTGTATCACCAAAATAAGAGAAAGCTGCCCTTTGTTTTATTCCATTCAAAAGGGGAGAATGAAAACATGAAATATTTATGCTAGCACAATTTTCATGCACATGTTGTCGAAAATGTGTAGATTTTTTTCTATTAGGAAATTGCACTTTGGCCGACAGGTTGAAAAAATCGAAGAGATACTCTTCCCAAGTGCTCTACTCCACGTTACACGAACTTTGCGCTACAAAATCGAGTTTTTTAGCATTGTTCAATTTCGAGTGTCATTTAGAATGAGTGCATAATATTAGAAGTATCCTGCAGGTTTGGGGAAAGTAAAATAGTCATTCATGATTCAGAGAGGTCCGGTCATAGTGTTCCGTTGTTTTTTATGCATGCATAAAAAACTAGGGAAGTCATCACTTTTCGGAAGAGGGGCATAAAGTGATTTGACGCACATGAGCCATCATTTTTTGTAATAATAGAAAAACTTGCCGTAGTAGAATGTGGGTAGTGAAACTCTCCTATTTTTAGAGTTCTCCTAAATTTATGATTTCGCTAACAATTCTACCCTATTCGAAGCGAAACACGGAATCTATTCAAGGTGTATTCTGTTATTATATCACAGAAAAAAGTGAAAGGTGTTAGCAATAGTATTTTAGTAATTTACTAGTTTTTCAACTTGAATAGTGTCTAGTATGTTTCCAAAGCATAATAAAGTGTATTGCATCATATAGATTGCAAATATAGAACCAATATACATTTTATGCAAATTTAGATAATTACATTGACCCTGGATTGAGGCATCTTCTCTGGAGGATTAGCAGAATGAGATTGGATGAAATGAGAAGAATTCTGATGGCTCTCCGATGTTTCCTCATGAAAGCGATTACTTCTCTTCCGATTAGTATTGTAGTGATGGAAGTTCGCTCTTTTATGGCTTTATGTTTGATTGCAGGGCTTCCTGTAATGTATTAGTAAGATGTGAGAAAGAAGCTCACTTTCTTTTAGCTCCTGAAAGCTTCTGGACAAATGAAAAAATGTGTAGCTTACACCCATGGCCTTGCCTTTTGTGTACCGCCTTGTCTACAGAACAAATAGCTTGGAGCGCATGTCCAAGTCTGTGGATATTTTGGATGAATACGAAACTTGCGTGATGCCCCGTACTCCCATTCTTTGCATATAGAAACCCTGATTGGATGGAAACTGGTAGCTCACATGTGGTAGCAGGATAAAAATGGAAATCAAGGAATTTTTACTCTCCGCCCAAAAATAAGAATAATACATTGAAGACCGAGTTTTTTTCCTAAAGTGGCCTTGACAGAGAGAAAAATACGTTTTAACCTAAACTATGAAAAGAATGATGATCATGATGACGATGTCGATGTAGGGGTCAATCTTTTTAAGGAAAACTAAGCAAACCTGTCAGTCACTTCTTAATGGAAACTACTCACGAATATTGAAAAACACTTTGCATTGTGAACATCTAAAAATATGTTCGGAATGCGTCCGCAGGCTTCGTATATAATTAATTATTAATTTTTTTCTCAACAGTCGGAGCCTGGCACAGGCCTCCTGAGAGCGGCTCGAGCTGGGAACTTGGAGAAAGTGTTGGAATACCTCAAAGCAGGAGTAGATATTAACACATGCAATGCCAATGGTCTCAACGCTTTACATCTAGCAAGTAAGTGTTCTGACTCTCATTTAGCTTCGTAAAAGCTTGTAAATGTAAATGTTGTCAAGTGAAGTCAAAATGCTAAGATAACATCGCAGCTGACACTGATAAGGAAAGTGGAGCGTGTTTTATGGGACACACGCATATCCGCTTTAATGAACCCGATTTCAATAATTTTCAGGTAAGGATGGTCACGTAACGGTGGTGAAAGAGCTCCTCGAACGAGGAGCCAACGTCGATGCCACGACGAAGAAAGGGAATGCTGCCATTCACATAGCCAGCTTAGGTAGGGAATCCTTTATATTTATGAAGTTGAAACAAGAGAAAGGAGAGAAAGCTGTTAATATTTCTAAGAATCCTATTGCGTTTTTTAGCTGGGCAAGAGGAAGTGGTCCGCCTCCTCGTTCAATATGGGGCGAATGTTAACCTGCAGTCAACAAATGGCTTCACTCCCCTCTACATGGCGGCGTAAATGTTTTAATAAATTTCATACCATGTTTCCTCCCCAAAGAATTCCAGAGTACCCCACTTTTTTTTATTTCCAACTCTCTCCAGTTTTTTATCCTAGAGATTTTCTCTGGAGACCTTACTATCTTTTATAACGTTCTAACTGTTCTTGCAAGGAGGAAAAAATTAGTGCACAACTACAATTTATTATGTATGCTTTCTCTCTGAATGCGCAAAATGTATTTATTGCAGGCAAGAAAATCATGATGGAATAGTCAAGTTCCTTTTGGCCAACGGAGCAAATCAAGTTAGTTGATCAAGATTCCGCATGTACTTCATATATATCATATATACATTTACTCAATCCTCGAAAAATGGAATATTATTTTTATTTTTCAGTCCTTAGCCACAGAAGATTTATTCACACCTCTTGCAGTCGCGTAAGTCGTGTTTCGTGGACCTTACATTTCTATCTTAGAGAGTTTGTAGAGTTATTTTTTTCAAAAACTTTCTCTTCCTTTCCCAAAGGATGAGCCACTTTTTTTTACTTTCTCTCTCCGGAAAAGGGAAAGAGAGATATAAAGTTGAGATGCTCTCTAGAGACTTGCATGATACTCAAGTGAATTTTTTTGTATGGTACAGAATGCAACAAGGCCACGACAAAGTGGTAGCCATCCTCCTGGAGAACGATGTGAGAGGAAAGGTCCGCCTCCCGGCTTTACACATTGCAGCAAAAAAGGATGACTGTAAGGCAGCCGCTCTTTTACTTCAGAGCTCTGGAAATCCAGATGTTACTTCCAAGTCGATGTTTACTCCATTACATATTGGTGAGTATAGGAAGAAATCTTAAAATGATACTCCTCAATTACCCACCGGACATATATTCTCTTGGTAAAAAAATACGCATAGAAATTGGAGTGGCAAGAGGAAAGCATAAAAAAGAGAAAAAGTGAGCAGTAAACTTCTCTCCTTTCTGATTAAGTTATGAAATGTACGCATTTTACAACATGGTCCCACATTCCACTTGAAAAGTCACTTATTTTCGGATCATGTCTTGTGTAATCCTTCCAGAGGAAAAACAGAGCTCTCAAGAGATTATCGATCGTTTTCATCCTCCTCTCTGATCGTTTATTTCACGTTATACTCTCATTCCTTATGATATGACACACATTTCTCGACGTGAAGACCACTTAGTACACAACATGTGTTCCCAAAACCTTCTGCAATGGAATACGTGTGTCATCTTGATGAGTGTGTGATGTACTCATGGAAATGATTTGTTCGTTATACTAATGACTAAAAAAATGTATTTCAGCTGCGCATTATGGGAACCTTGCGGTGGCAACATTGCTATTGGACAGAGGGGCCGATGTGAACTTCCAGGCTAAACATAACATCACTCCGTTACACGGTGAGTCATTAAACTCTCCATGATTGCAAAGATTCAGTCATCAATGCCATCATGACCGCATAATACTCGAGACGATTATGATGTCATCTGTATTTCTGAAACTGTTTGCGGTTTCACTAACACATTCCATGAAAATGAGTTCAAAGGTTGTCAAATAGTTTGAAATGAGTTCGTGAAAGATATTAAGCTTACTTTCTTTCATTGGAATTTACATCTGTATATAAACACACGCATAAACATAAACAAACTTTCGCAAAACACTATTTTATGAGATGAACTCTGGCATGCTCACAGGTTATCATAAAAATTAATAACGCGATGGCCAATGAAAGGGCGGCTTTTATTTTATGAAACTTTCATCTTTTAAATGAAAAGCAAACATTCCACATTTATATGTGTTAAAATATACGCTTCCAGTTGCGGCTAAATGGGGCAAAGGCCAACTGGCTTCACTTCTTCTGGAAAGGGGTGCAAACATCGAAGCCAAGACGAGGGATGGGCTCACGCCGTTACACTGTGCTGCAAGGTATGCGCATAAGTAGCAACAAAATATAGATACCAAAATTAAGCCAAAATCAGAGCTACGCGATTATACTCATCATGACTACACACTAAATTCCTGGCGATGATGATGCACTTTAATGGGGAATTTAGTTGTAAGTAGCAGCTTGTATTGAGATCAAGTCTTATGGTGATCCTCCATTTTTCTCCGCAGGTCTGGCCATGAGCATTTAGTCGACCTTCTTTTGGAGAAGGGTGCTCCAATTTCTGCAAAAACGAAGGTTTGTTTGCATGATAGATGACAGGAAATTTGGTCCATTTTTTATCTCGCTAACCTTTTCTCTAGAAGAGAAAGTTCATTTTGTATGTTACTAACGTAAGCCATGATTTGTACTTGCAGAATGGCATCGTCCCATTAGCAATGTGTGCTCAGGTACGGATATAACTGTACAAATATAGTAATTTAGGATTGTGTATGAGAAATGAAGTCTATATGTTGGAGGTCTTGGAACGAGATTTGTGCTACGGATTAATTATTGTGCTTTCAGGGTGACCATGTTGATGCAGCACGAATCCTACTTTACCACAAAGCTCCCGTGGATGACGTTACCGTAGACTATCTTACCTCACTCCATGTTGCAGCGCATTGTAAGTGATTTGTTGGCAGTTGTATTGTATTATATTAGCTTTTTATTATTTCTGCTCTCCAACTTTCTCTGTATTTCGCTGATCTGGTGAAATGTGGATAACCAGCTTAAGTCAATATCAATTTCCTTTTATTTATTCTTTTCTTTCGTCTATTTCCTATTTTCTTCAATTACGTATGTACGCGAGTTCTTTCTGCCTCAAATGAGCCTCTCCAGTTTAGATTACGCTTTGCTTACTCTTTCTTTTCTCCAGGCGGTCACGTCCGAATTGCAAAGTTGCTCCTGGACCGAAAAGCCGATCCGAATGCGAGAGCTCTGAATGGGTTCACCCCACTTCACATTGCTTGCAAAAAGAACAGGATTAAGGTTGTAGAGCTCCTCCTCAAGAATGGGGCTCACATCGAGGCAACCACGGAGTCTGGGCTGACACCACTTCATGTCGCCTCTTTCATGGGCTCTATGAACATTGCGATCTATCTGCTTCAAAATCAGGCGAAACCAGACGCGACCACGGTTCGTGGAGAGACTCCACTTCACTTGGCTGCCAGAGCGAACCAAACTGACATTGTTCGAATTCTGGTGAGGAATGGAGCCTCAGTAGATGCTGCCGCTAAGGTACAGTCTCATCACAATAACATGAGTCTCGTCATAATTAATGAACACATCTAAATCGCCTCCTCTTCAAATTAATGAGCCCGTCCCCAATTTACACGATACATCAACAAATGTGGACTGAGTGACGTGTGAAATTACTCTTGCCAATTAACCAAGATTAAGAGGAGCTATCAAGACTGATGTTTTTTTATTTGATCCAAACTCTTTGTTTTTTATCGCAGGAAGGACAAACTCCACTTCACATTGCGAGCCGACTCGGCAACTCGGACTTGGTGATGCTCCTTCTTCAGCATGGAGCCACCGTTGATGCCGCCACGAAAGAGGCATATACTGCTCTTCACGTGGCGAGCAAAGCTGGACAAGAGGAGGTAGTTAGATTTCTCAAACGAAAGATTACCGATATGCTCATCATTAACTATGTTCTCGAGCGAGTCTCCAAACAGGAGGAGGTGAAGGACGTGCTTGAAACTTAAAATTCATTCAAAAGAGACAAACACTTACTTTCATTCAAAAATCAGGGATGCCTTTTTTCTCTCTTTTTTTGTAAAAAAAATATCAAATAGTGTACTAAACACTTTATGTCTAGTCTTCCTAAATGTGCCTTTAAAGATCGTATCTCGCCACTGCCATAAGAGTCCAAAAAAAAACTTGTAAACACCAATAGCACGTCTTGACACGCGAACGTTTTAGTGAATTACTCCATTTCACACATAATTATATGTAGTACCAGTAGTGAGATGATAAATGATGCTTTTCAGATCTATTGTTATTTGTAGCTTATATGCTTCTTCCAGAGAAAAAACAACATTTATGAAACTGTTGTTACTTTCTCTGTCATCGTTTCTCTCTGCACACTATAAAGAATCGTAATTTTAATTGTGACTATCTCTCTCACTCTCGCTTCAATAAATTACTGTACAATATGTTTCTCACTGGAATTTCTCTACACATATATAATTATTCTATGTTGCTCTGTATATACTCCTTGCTATTTTACATAGCTGCTATATTTCTATCTGTACTGTTTATATCTATGTTATTATATATATTTATACTTGGCAATTTCCAGTTATAAGCACAAAACTTTCATAGACAGCTTTTATATGATTTGTACAGAATTTTTTAGATTATATAAGAGAATGTTTACAATGCGGGCTGGAACTTTTTTTCTAGTTCACATAGTTTAGATTGTACGAGAATAGGCAACTCGCCAACACGAGTACACACGCCAAAAAATTCTTTTTATTATAGGACCTTTTGTACTTTATCTTTTCCGATCTCTTCGCTTTCTCTGAAACCACAAGGAATTATAGAGCGCACCCCTTTGTAAGCTGTGCAATTTTCAAAAGCTTTGCGAAGAATTATGAACTTTTTTTTTGTAGAGCCCTTCTTTTCTTTAAAGCTTAGACTTTAGAAATTTTTTGCGCAATTTACATTTCTTTTTATGTACCTCTCTCTCTCGTGCACACATACATATTTGATTACTTTGATATTTCGTAGTATGTAACGGTGTATTCATTATGATTGTTAATGGGGGTTGGGGATTTGCATGGGAAATTCTTTGCATTTCTTTAGCTCTCTATGTTTTCTGCTTATCGTAAGCACCCAGCTTATCAAAAATTTTCGCAGTTCTTTTGCTCTCGGAATGGAGGACCACGGTGAACACAACCTTTCATCCAATTTTCTCTAGTGCCTGTACACTCTTTTTGATAATCTCTTATTGTGAATGACTTGTGAAACAATGTCTGAAACACTCCCTTACACTCTTATTAGAATGCAGAGAGAAACGACTTGCTTAAAAAAATTCTGGCTATTCTGTAATGTTATTGTAAGAAGCCTTTATCGTCTCAAGCTGTAACTCGATCACACAAGAACTTTCTCCACTTTCTCCGGTCTGTGGGTAGAGAGGAAAAGCAAGATCCGGTGGCGTAGAGAGAACTAGGAGTGACCTACATTTCACTCAACACAATGCTCTATTCACTCTCCGCTTTTTGGTGTGGGTTCAGATGCTATTAGCCATAATGAGTTGAGTTTTCCCCACCATTAGAGAGAGGGCAGGTAAAATCGAGGCATTTACTACCAATTAGCCCGTTTCCGTCCAACACGATAAATGATGAGAGCAGAGCTTTTAAGGGCTGTAATCATTGCGGGGACAATGAAATGGAGTGGAAGCCTAAAAAATTCGGAGAGACAGGGGATATACGATAAAGCCTAGTATATTTTAGCCAGAAAAGGAAAAAAAACCGTCACATTTACTGAACGAAGAATAATGTGGAATGATCCCAACTATCAAAGTCTGGAACACTTCATTGCACACTTTGCCCTTTTAAGGATGATCATATAAATCTAGAATAGCATACAAGTGAAGAAACCTACGAATTACTTTTGGATGACTCGCTCCAAAATAAATCATTGTGGCTCTCGGAAGAACCATCAAAGTGTCAAAGAGTCACATAATCTCACTCCGTGCCATTCTCTATTTCCTTAGGTGGCTTCCATCCTCCTAGACAAGGGGGCTGATGTTGCGGCGAAAACGTCGAGAAATTTCACACCCTTACATCTCGCCGCAAAATATAACACGGGCAACACCAAGGTGCGATATTTCCCAATATTATATAAAAAAACGGTGCAATTCAGCACGTGGATTGACTCGTTGTTGCGAGTTCGAACGAAGTGCACTTTGAGCAACTATTTGATTATCTGCAATGCTGATTTTTAGGTTGCGAATCTCTTGATAAGCCGCGGTGCGCCTGTCAATGCTGAAGGAAAGGTATGTCAACGAGAGATTTACGACATGATTGACTCGCCATAATATTCTGATGACAATCCCACATTATTTTCGCAAAATGTGTTAATATACTGTACATAACACAGCTTTTCATATTTCTTCGAATTCTCAGAACCAACTCACTCCCTTGCATACCGCCTGTCACCACAATAATCCTGAGGTTGCTCTCCTTCTCCTCAAAAATGGAGCGGAGCCCAAGTGTTTGGCGAAGAACAACTATACTCCTCTCCATATTGCTGGTACGCCATCATTATTACTCTAGTATTTTTTTGTGAAGCTGATGGCCTTGTCAGAAGTCTGACAAATTTCTCAAGCCCCCAAGACAGAAATCGCGATGATTGACAGAATGGTGGAAATGTGTTGGGAAGTGATTTTCAACATTTTATGATGATTGACGGTCACTGGATTTTTTGTTTTAGGCAAGCATAACCAAATCGACATTGGGACAGCCCTTTTGGAGTATGGTGCAGATGTCAATGCTCAATCCCGACAGGGATTCACGCCAATTCATCTCGCAGCCGATCAAGGTCACACGGACATGGTCGCCCTATTGATTCACAATGGGGCTGACGCCAATGCGGGATCGAAAGTAAATTGAAATATTTTTACATACTTGTTTCTTCTTTAGGAAATTACATACTTTAAGAACTAGTTGAACCTTCTTTTTGTACTCGAAAGAATTCCAAACATTTTTCCGTGAAATATTTCTGCGGATGTGTAACCCACTGCGGTTTTTTTTTCTAGAATCTGATGCGTCCCCTCCATTTGGCTGCCCAACACGATCATGTTCCCTCCGCGAACCTCTTGGTTGGGGATGGGAGTGCTACTATCGATTCCCAAACTCAGACGGGCTACTCTCCCCTTCATGTGGCTTCCCACTATGGACAGGCTGGAATGGTTCGGTACTTGCTCCAAAATGGGGCTGATGTTCATCTCACCACAGATGCTGGGAATACAGCACTCCACCATGCAGCCCAACAAGGGCAAACTTTGATCATAACTTTGCTTCTCGAGAAGAAAGCCGACCCGAATGCTGTTAACAATGTAAACATTTTGTTTTCTCGGATTCTTTTAAAAAAATGCTTTTAGAATTTTTCAGGGTTGTGCAATGCTAATGGAAGGGCAAATAGAAAAGTTTGGAATTGTGTAAGACATTTGGATGTACGTATTTAGGCTGGACAAAACCCTCTCAACATTGCGGAGAAGTTGGGCTACGTGTCCGTTGTGGAAACTCTGAAGATTGTGACAACCACAATCACAACGACGACGACAACAACAACAACGATTGAGGAGCGGTACAAGGTCCTTGCTCCGGAAACGATGAATGAGACTCTCGCCTCCGACTCGGAGGATGAGGGGGCGGAAGAGGCTGGAAATGAGCATTACAGATATTTGACAGTGGATGACATGAAGTCTCTGGGAGACGACAGTCTCCCAATTGACGTCACGAGGGATGAGCAACATCATCGGGATTCTGGATGTAGGTCATGTTTTTTAAGATTTTAAGGGAATGACATGTTTATGTCGCCTTTTGAATTCGTTTTTACGATTATGCTTTACATGACTCAATTTTTAGACATTCATCACGAAGACAATGTCATATCGGAGAAGTACAGTCAATTGGCTGCGGACAATGTCGACATTTCCAGATCACCAGTTCAAATAGGGTAAGTCCTCAATTTTTGATGGCTCACGTACCATTTCAAGCAGGACTATACTCAACATTTTTTATAGAGGAGTTTCATATTTTGCGAAGCAGTTTCGGTCGGAGTATTACTATTGAAGCTTGAAAATTGGCTGTGTAAATGTATCCTTTTTATGTTCCATTTTTTACTGCCTGAGAATCTAGGGAAGTGTTGAGAAAGGAATCAGTTTATTATGAATGTGTTTTTTTACAAAACGTGTCGTTTGTGTTCATGTCTTAAGTTCTAACACACAGTTTTGTGTTGTCCCGTTTAATAAGGAAATTATCTGTTTTTTTTCGGGTTTATTTCTTGCTTGACATTTTATGTAAACTTGCACAAAGCCAAAGTGCTCTGTCCAAATCGTTGAATATACATTTTAGGGAAATCATGGTTAAATACTATAAACACAAATATTGACGATTGGCATCGAGTCCGGAATTCGGTTTGTGCCAAATCATTTCTGGAAGTTAAAATACTTGGACAAAGCACTTGGAATTTTTCTTCTGAATGCGAAAAGAACATTTTTACTTTGCTTAGTTCCTAGAACTAGGGAATGTATTTGTAATGATGTAATACGTACAACGCATTATACATATAATTTGAGTTTTTTATGAATGACATCATTTTTATTGTTTCATATATTTTTTGGTTTCTTTTTTTTATTTGATCCCCTGGTTAAAAACACAACTCAATACAAAAATACAAAAAAAAACTTCACACACTCAACCCGCAACGTTGTGGTTTGAAATGTTATTCCCTGTTCAGTACTCCTCCAAGTGCGAGCTCCTTGAAATCCTTAACCTTAACAATCCCAACACCAAGTAGATACAGCGTTAGCTACAGCATCAACCGTTCTTCCACTTCCACAATCGGGATGTGTCGTGACAGGTGTTGATATTCGATTTTTTTTACCCATTTTGTTCTCAAATTATATTATTTTAAATATTCTCATTTTTACTAAAAATTCACATGTAATTTACCCCTTTCATTTAAAAAGAATAACCATTTCATTTCTAATAGTCTTTCGTTATATTATGAGTGAATATAATTTCTCAAATATTTTTCACAAAATTTTAATATTTCGTTGATTTTTATTAACTCAATTTTTGAGATGCATGGTGTGCGATTTCTTTGTTAACTGTACATTTTTTAAAAAGTAGTACTAAAATTCTCTTATTATTTCCGTCAAAGATTGCAAAGTACACGACCCTGCTGGCAAAAAATAATAAGAACAATTGTAAATGAGTAGAAAACGTTTTCAGTGCGGAGAAAAATAATTTTAAAGCCTCGAACATTTATAAAGCAAAAATTTAACTTCAAATGTTTCTCTCTCTCTGTCTCTCTTCCTATTTCCAAACTAACAATCCAACCCATGACGGTGTTGCATGAATCAGGAAACTTCACTGGAGAAAGTAAGCCTCAAAACTCTGGAGTTCTAAAAAAATTCTGCCTCAAAACTTACAAGTGTATTCCTTCTTCATCGCGAAGAGAAAACACACTTTTACTTTGTTGCGTTCCTTATAACTTTGCGTTTTTGTGTAGATCGTTGTATGCATTTTGACTTTGATTTGGATAAATGCAACATTTTAGCAAAGTAATCAGATTCAGCTCGCCGTATGCAATTAAATTTGGTGTAGTTTGTTGGAAGCCAAAAAAAACAAGCCACCTTAAATGCAATGCCATTTAAAATCGCCTTTAAATTTTGTTGGTATGCGTGGGTGCGAGCGTGTTAATAATTAGTTAATAATTGCCACAAATCTCACCAAAATCATGTGAATAACACAACACACACCAGTCAGCACAAAAAACGGAATCAATTGGTAGTTAAAATGTAGTCGTTGAAAATTGCTGTTAAAGTCGGGTGATGGTATTGTAAAAGTCTAAAAAATGTATGTGAATGACACAAAAAGTTGTAAAAAAAGTGGATGTTGACAGAAGATCCGTAATTAATGGTCAACGTTTGTAATATTATATCACGTTTCTTCAACGCCGATTCTTAACCGTCACTTTCTACCAAAACTACTAAAACGCTTAAATTGAAAGCGGCTCTGGAATTTACGACGTTCTCATCGTGTGAAAGCGAGACAGTTAATTAAAAAATTTAAATACTAATTTTGATAATTAATTAACCACCTAAATGATCAAAATATCGCTTCAAAACCTACAATGTACATTTAACTGACAAACACAAGTAATACAATAACGTTACATACTTTACTGCCTAGAGTGTGCATAACAAATTTTTAATCAGTAATCAGCTTCAGCCACTTCGCCACTTCTTCGGCAACGGTTTGTAACTCTACAAGTTGGTAGTCACTGAAAAAAGCAAAAAAAAATCTTAGAATTTGCAAGTAGTTGAAAATCTACTAATTTATAAAAAACGTATTTATCCAGTAGAATTTTTAAGTATCATTTCGCTGTTGAACACTCTTTGTATTTTTTGTGCATATGCTGTGAAGTATGCAAGTGGGAAAAAGTAGGCATTGCAAAAAATCAATCAAATTTGTTATTTAAAAAAATAATATTTAATATTTTTAATCGAAATTTTTTCAAAAAAAAGAGTTGACGGATACGTATAATTTTTCAGAGAATGGCGATCGTTGTTTGCCTGTTTTGCAATGCCTACTTGGAGTTGAATGGAGTTACTTGAGTGATGCACACAGCAGTTACAACTATTAATTTGGAGGGCGATGGTGCTAATTTGTTGTTGCGTGTATTTCCTTGTCATTTCCACACTCTGGTGCCATAAATATCGAGTGCCATGATTGATTGCGTCATATTTTTTTTTACAGATCTCAAGCAGCTGGAAGATCTGAAAACCAACCGAATCACTCGGATTCTCACCACGGACTTCCCTCAGTACTTTGCACTCGTGTCACGAATTCGTCAAGAGGTTCATGCCGTGGGCCCCGAAGGTGGGATGGTGTCCTCCACGGTGGTTCCTCAAGTGCAGGCAGTGTTCCCGGGTGGAGCTCTCACCAAGCGGATTAAAGTGGGGCTTCAGGTAAGCAAGCTTAGGGCAGCCAAGTCAGCTCCTACCAAAAAGATTATTGTAAATAACATTCCGAAAAAGAAACGCTTTGCCCTCATCTGGTAAACAACGGAGACAAACCTAAAAAGCAAACAATCTACAATTCATTGTTACTATATATCGTCGTAACATACTCAACAGCTATACACACAACAAACATACTTTTAAATAACAGACTTTTAATACCGAGCGCAGTTATTACAATCGAAAACGAATGTCGCTTCAACACCACCATAAAGTATGTACTCATTAAGGAGTTTAGCAGTAGCTTAAAAATCAGGCGAAAATCTTCAGCAAATCTCGAGCAGTATTACATAAAGGTTGTGCTTCTTCGCCAACGATTTTCTCGATAAGCTGAAGAATGAGGCACAACGATCATTATAATCGATAAGATGAAAACTGCTGAAAAGGTATCATTGAGCTAAAGCAGCAATCAGGTCGGCAATCACCACTCCCACCTGCAAATATCTTTGGTTCTTAAACTTAAAATCTATTAAAGTTTCTCTGAATGTCTAACGTTTTTTGTAATAGTTTATCTTCAACAAAATTCTAGTGAAATATTTCACATCAAAATTACTTCATATAAACAGGTAGCGTTCATTCACCACATATTGTAGCTTTTCAAGTGCCTAACATTATTACACATGAAAAATCAGAAGAACTCTGGAAGTCAAATATTGATGAACAAAGATATTATATATTATCACTCAAAAATTAACTTGACAAAGTACTATACAATATACTTCACAAACGTTTTAAAACACTGAGCTACTTGTTCTCGATGAAAACCAGTTAAATTGTTGACAACAGCACTTTATGTACCTCTATGCAACTATGCGAAAGGTTATTTTTCATGCGAAATTCACTAACCACACAAGCTACAAAAATTATTCTGAACATTGTGAACGTACTAGACTTTACGAGAGTTACAAGTTACAAACTGCACCAAGTCTTCATCTTCTCAAAAATTCAAGGCACAGTTTTGCTGAGTTAAAACGTAGTTTACCAAACAGACCATATTATAGGCTTCATAGAATTCCAGTTTAGACCCTAATGATCCGGATGATAAGCTTCCATGAGTTTTAGGTGAAGATTAATGTGATATGGCATGGATGCAAAAAGAACATGGAAGTAGAATAGGGCGAATTGTAATCTCACCATAAAACCACATCTCACATATATATCTCTATACATATGCAAGACAACTTACAAATTTAGTCTGCTAGTCACTAGGTTTATAGTCGTTGTAGATTGTAGCCAGTGTAAGAATAGGATAACGTACATAAATCTTATATAGCCAAAGAGTATAAAGCAGTTGTAATGGTTGTGCACTGACGAGTTCAATTTGTTCAATAACGAATCTCATTGCAGTGAAATTATTCCTGGTTACAACCTCATCCTCTAATCATCTCTAAAATGATCTATACATATACTCATTTTTCCTGTCTTCAATAAATATTATCACTACCTTTACATTCCTGATAAGTGTGTATAGAGTAGTGAGGAGATGAGAGAATACTCTATAGGATGATTCTCGGATATTATACAGAATAGTATAGTATGATATACATGAACATTGATAGATGCAAAATGCATGCAAGAATTGTAGCGATTTAATGGTGAAAGAATTTTAAGCATATAAGAGTTAAGGTTTACGAAAACACCGCTTTTCAGTTCACATAATTGTAGAAAGTTTAGAAAGACATTTTAGCTGAGTTTTAACAATTTCACTTGTAACCACTTGTTATTAACGAGTACATTTAATTGTGTGTACAACTTTCTCCACAAAACATAATGCGATAGAACACTCTGTTGATGTTAACATTGAGAATGTATGAGTTGTGTCTGTTTGATGTTTGTGGCTGTTCACTTCTTTAACGAAAAATGAGTTTTTTGTCCGGATCCTTTTCTCCATAAAAGGAAATGGGAATCCGCCCAATAAAACCGAAAAAAAATTATAATCATGTAGCTTGTTCGTATTTCCTCCTCTCTTCACTGTGTCCTTCTTGTCTCTCTTTACAAGTAATTTCTCATGACTCCGCATGACTCATTAAATTACTGACAGGGAACATAATGAACTCACTGAAAAGAGAAAGCAGTGGAAAAGTAGCGTTTCCTATTTTTTCTTCAGAGTCTTTGTAGTTGTTCCTTAACTGAAAACACTCAAGTTCCTCTGTGTTGTGTGTTAACGTTAAATCTTGTCGACTTGACAAGAAGAAAGTAATATATTTATAATATTATGCCAAGAAGGTCCCAAAAAGAAAGTTTTTTTCACAATTTTATTGGGCTGACTCCCGAGAAGCCGGAGCAAAAAAAATAACTCTGTCTCTCATTCTGTTTGTCTCTTGAACTTTACCGACTTTTCTACTTTATAATTGTATCATTTTCTTTATTCACTCTCGTTTGCCCTATGCATCCAAAAATATAGTTCAACTCTTATTTCCTTTAGCTTTTTTCTCTTGACTCTTTTGGATGTGTGAATTTTACTTTCTTTTACTTTCTCTATTTCTCAATCGTTTCTTTTGGGGCCTCCTTGCTTGAATATTGTATATATTTGTATATTACGTGCTTTACCACTGCTTCTCACAATTATCATACTTGTGAGATTTGGGATTGCATCATGAATTATTTTGAGTTAATCCTTATACTTAATTACGATTTTGATTGAGTTACTCATTTGTTGTTTTTCTTTCTTTCTTTTTCGGTTTATGTTTGAACACAATCACAACGGGCTGATTAAATGCACAAAATCGATGGAACATAAAACAACCTTTCACCACTTCCGTAATCCCTTCACGGAAACAATCTCGCCTTATTTCAATCCAGGCCCAACCAATTCAAGCAGACTTGGTGAACAAGGTGGCAGGGAGTCGCGTCTCCGTGTCTCCCATCGTCACGGTGGAGCCTCGGCGGAGAAAGTTCCACAAGCCGATCACATTAACCATCCCCCTTCCAAAGAATCAGGATCCCAATTCATCCCTCAGACTACTGTGTTCCATAACAGGTGAGTACTTGCAGTCTTTCTCCACCGTCTTTCCTCTTTCTCTCTTCGTGTGTTCCATTTTCATTTTTTGAGTACTTGATATAATATATATTAAATATCTACTATTTCGTACTGTATCTCTCTCTATCTCTATCTCTCTCTGTTCCTTTCATGCGCTGCAGTAATGTTAGTGTATTGTTGAGGTTTTACAAAACTGTATACTACTTGCATCCAATCTGTATAATATTCGCAGTGAGTCTACTCTTTAGAATGTAATCGTTGTTCGTACTCATTAATACATATCTAAAACAAAACAATACAACAATGCTGTTCAAGAGAGCCAGTCCAAACAATTAGTTATTCTCTGATTACATTACCGCAGTCCTAATCTCAATAACAGTACCAAAAACGAAATTGCAACGGGTGACGCTGTTGTTGTTGTTGTCGTTGTGTATATATAACGTTAGCGTTGAGTCAAATTTTGTAGATAGCACTTTACAGGACTGGTTCCTTGTTGAGAGAAAGTATCGAAGAAACTTAGCATCTATAGACGACCAGTACTCATCGTAGAAACGTTGTCTGTTGAGAAGTAGTACAGTTCTGTGGTTAACATTTACCTACTCACTTTTAGAGACGTTGGTCGTTGCAAAAACAGTTGTTCATTTATCATTTTGTTGATCTAAAACATTTTTTATGAGTACAGTACATATAACTTGCAATTAGTACCTCATCTTTAGTAATTTACGAGAAAAAAATACTCCCAGATTTTTTCCAAAGTCCCAAGAATAGTTTTGAGAAACTAAAACACAACAACATATTTTAAGTACTTTTTAGGCAGTTGAAGGCGAGAGCTAGCTGTGTGTCTGTGTGTTTAATTATATATCTTGTTATGTTTTTTTAGTTTTGATTTTGTTGTTTTTGAAAATTCAATCTGTACCATTTTTGTGATCCGATGACCACGCTCACTTTTGTGGTTTTTGCGATTTTTTCAGTAGTCGTTTCGTTCCTTACAGAAACCAGTCAGACTTATGAAACAACGTACTAGAAACATACTTATTATGTTTTAACTACCTTTCTTTGTTGTTGTGTGTGTGTGCTTTGGTCCTTGACTTGGTCTTTAGTCTTCATACGAATTTGTTGTAATGTTGGAAAAGCAGTTACACTGGTACATCACGTCATATAAAATCATAAGAATACCTCTCAAATCATTCTTGAGAGTCAAGGGCCAATGTCTGCATACAAAACATAATTATATTTTGTATACCTTGACTTGACACAAAAATCTCCCACAACCTCTTAGTTTCGTATCTTTATTGCGAATATATATTTGAGTACTTGTTTTTCCCGTATTGTCGTTTTCCAACTGTGCCTGTTGTATTCGACTGACTTTCTTAGGTTTTCCCCAAAAAAACGTTGACCTTATTACGCAGGAAAAGAACTACTGAAAGAATACCAAAAGTTTTCTGTCTCTCTCTATCTTTCTCTCTCTCTCTGACTTCTTGAAAATCTTGTTGCTTTGCTTTTATGGCCAAAGAAAGTTCGTCCTTATTATAGAGCCATATTATTATTATGTAATTTTACATGTTCTTCTGTTCCGTAGGAGTTTCAGTTGAAGCATTTTTTCAGTTCTCTGATTTCCTTATTTTGAGTTGAAAAACAAAAAAATCTCTGAAAAATAAAGCCGAAACACTTGTAGAGAAGGAAAGTGTGAAATGAAAAAATAAACAACTACTGGACAAATGAGGGAAGTGAAAGTAAAACAACGAGTCAGGCAGGTTTTTTTAGACCTTTGAAGGCAGATGCAAGAAAAAATTGGGCAACAAAAAGGGATTTATAAATTGTGAGGAATTTGAAACAGTATAGGGACAAGGGTTTGTTTAAAAAATGTGAAACAAACAAACTTGTTTTCTTAGATTATGATTTGCTAATTTCATTTCACCTTATTGTTTGGGCTTACTGAGTGCAGGCGTGTTTCGGAAAAGATCTCTCAAAGGTAAACACAAATATCTTCTCCCTTCTAAAATAACTCTTGAATCTCTCACAGACGTCTTTAATACTATGTACTATATAATATATACTCCTCTCTATAATATATTTAAATATTAAATAATACTCTATATTTTTAATATCTCCTTGCACTTTTCCGCCTTCTTTTAACTCAAAAAATATATATCTATATATCTATTCTCTATATCTGTTCAGTTATTGAGTTTTATTCAAAGATTCAGTTTTATTCAGAAGTTTTTCTGTTCCATTTCAATTCAAGACCCTCTCTGTCTCAATATTTTTGCGAAAAACGAATCAATTCACTTCGTGACGCTATTGATAACTACGAACTACTTTTGTGGAAATTCTTCCGTACATGATCACAATGAGTTTAATTTCCAACTATTGAAACTCATTTTATTAAAAAGAGATTCCCGACAAGAAAAAAAACTTTCTCTTTGTCAAACTCTGCCATTAACTAATAATTCGGATATCACATTGTCATTTGCCAAAAAATTCACCTACGCGCAAGCAAACTCTCATTTGCATGTGATTTCATTATTCACTTACACACACTTGTGCTAATTTTTTCATTTCCAATTTGTACAAGAAAACAACTCAAGTTGTTGTACACACATTTATCACATTTCAATATATTCACCTAAGCTTTCTCCGAGACCATCGTTTTCCTTTTGGTTTCTTTCTCCACACAATTTTCATTGAACACAGTGTGAGCAGCAAAAGCAAGCTGTAGTCCGTAGAAAGAGATATATTAAATGTCATTTCCGTTTGTGTCGAATAAGCAGCAAGATTTTTGAGCTTCAATATTTCAGAAGAAGGTAACAAGTTGCAGGGATTTTGACTACGACATTTTGGGTAATTTTTTTAATTGAAAATTTTAGAAGCAGCGAGTTCAGAAATTTAAGGTTGTTTTTAGAGAAGTTTGAACAGATTTTGTGATTCACGCTGCACTGCAGTAAGCCTTGTTGATCACAACTTTGAAAGAGCAATCACTTGGGAAAATTATGTCTTTCTATAACTCTTCTCTACCTCTTTACTTTCCACTTCTTACTATTGGATGCCACTTTCAAAACTCGTTCTTCTCTCTTTCTCTTTTTTGTCCAAATCTTTCTTTATCAACTCTTGTGGACTCTTCCACATCGGAGAGAAAGTCGAGAGTTATAATCGTAGAGTATTGTTTCCTATATCTTGTTGACTATTATTGTAGATCCACACAAGGATACTGATTTAGTTTTTGGGTTAATAGTTCTGATCTAGATTGGTTCTAGAAAAAACATGATACAAAATCAGGAAAATAATTAAATCAGAATGAGTAAGTGTACCCTTTGCATAGGGACCTTTTCCTGCACAATTCTATTCAGTTGCCTTTCTCATTGATTGACTCACATTCTTCTCTTTGATTCAGGTATACTTGTTTACGTTATTTCCCTGTTGAGTTCTTGAAAAAGCTTTTTGAGAGTACAAATCTTTACGTGTATTATATACTTACTCTTATACATTTGTCGTTTTGTTGCATCTGCATCAAAGAATTCATGAAAAAAATTTAGAATCTTAGAGAACATCCTTTCAATACGATGTGATGTGTACTTTGTCATGAGTGATATTATAATGGCCGAGCAAACAAAAACTACATGAAAAAATATAGATATTTGGGACGTGAAAAAGTTTTTCTTTTTTGTATGCACGAAGAAGAATGCTTTCTCTTTAGTTTGTATCTCCTCGAGATGAGGTGGATTTTATTTTAAATATCATTTTTATCCTATTGCCCCATCTCTCTCGTCTCAAGACAGACGCGAGCCACATTTCCAGGAATGAATTGAAGCGATTTTTTTAGTTTGAGAATGATTGAACCATTCTGCATGCTTTAGTGAAAGTACGACAAAAAAATACTAACCTCTAAAAAAACAACCCTAAACGCTACCAAAAACCGCAATATAGCATATCAAAATCAATACTTTCAGTCCGGTAGACCTGAACATTATGATTTTGAGTGATTGATGCCGTGTTAATATGTGACTTACAAAAGAAAACTGACGTAACTTGAATGTTTGTGTGTGTGATATGTACATATATTTTTTGTCTGAATGATAATCCTGGCCATTTGTATACCAAGCTATATATAATTTGTGTACTATTTGTGTGCGTGTGACCTCAGTTCTCTCTTCTATGCATATAATCTCTCTGTCTCTTATAATGTCACGTTTTCTCTCTCTATCGGTTTAGTGCATGTTTCCGTTTAATCGTCCAATAATTCACGTGTGTATGGTTATTGTGTATTGGGCACGACGCCACCTTCTCTCAATCACGTAGGTGGGACAACTCGAGCGCAATGGGAAGACGTGACGGGCTCAACTCCACTGACGTTTGTCAACGATTGTGTTTCATTCACTACCACCGTGTCGGCGAGGTTTTGGCTCGTCGACTGTCGGCACGCGAGTCATGATGTTACCAAAATGGCGACTGACCTGTATCGGGAAGCCATTCATGTGCCCTTCATGGCCAAGTGAGTTGACGAAGGCCGTCGTATAAGCGGATTAGTTATTACTTGTGGAGAAAGCTGGGTGAAAGCAAGATTTACATTGGAAATTATTCTTGTGTAGATTCGTAATATTTGCCAAGAGGATCGAGACAACGGAGGCTCGTCTCAGGGTGTTTTGTATGACCGACGATAGAGAGGAGAAGACCTTGGAAGGTATATAGCGTGAATACAGAGAAAGTTGAGATTTGTAGTGGTATACTGTTAATATTATAATAATACTGTGTGAATGGTATGTAGGCCAGGAAAACTTCACGGAAGTGGCGAAGAGCAGGGACGTCGAAGTTTTGGAAGGGAAGCCTCAGTGGATCGAACTGGCAGGGAACTTGGCACCTGTGACAAAGTCGGGAGAGCAACTTAGGTTGAAATTCTATGCCTTCAAAGAGAACAGGTATGGGTTAATTAGATCTTATTGATTACGTCCTGACGATTCAACGCGAGATCGCTTCAGCTCAAAGTGGAACAATGCGATTTGAATTAATGTTTTATAATCTTTGTAAAGATTGCCATTCCTTGTTCGTGTCCGAGATATGAATGCTGACCCTGTAGGAAGAATAATCTTCATGAGAGAGTCTAAGGTAGCGTATTAACTCCTATATGAATGATATACAAAAGATGCTTGATAATGGATGATGCTGACTTGACTGGATTGAGCTATTGAAATATGATCTAAATATGATTACAGTTAAGCCAGAAGGGGGATCAAGTACCGGTCTGTAACCTTAACATTGTCCTGCCTGACCAAATCCTACCAGACGAGCCCTCAGCCCCACCGTCAATCTCGTCCTCACCAAGACTGCCATTGCACACGAACCGTTACAACATAAAAAATGTGGCTTACTCGAGTACTCCTAAGCAGAGCCTCCTCACCACCGTGGGACCAGGCGAGATTCACAGAGCAGGTTAGAACAACATAGGCAACATACTACTTTAATAAGATTTATGTGTTTGACATTAAATCGGTCTTGGTTAAATTTGGAACAGACCTGAAAATTTCTGATGTTGCCAACCTGCTTGGAGACGACTGGATCCCACTAGCCCGCCACCTCGGCATCACTGAGCCTGACGTCTCCATCATTGAGGCAGAGTACCCACAAAGTCCTCACCAACAGGCGACCGTCATGCTCAGGCTTTGGATGCAACAGGCCGGCGACCGGGCCACGGGAAATGCCTTGGAGAAAGCTCTAAACTCCATCGGCCGGGACGACATTGTGGCGAAATGCATCGGGAATATTGCCCCCGTGACGGACGCGTCGGAGAAGATCCTCGCGCAAACCCACGTCGAGGGGGTGGCGAAAACCATAGAGTCTCAGATCGTCGTTGAGCCCCTCAGCAAAAGCGACAAACGGAATCTCAGTCTCGATGTAAGCTATGATGAACAAGACTTGATGAAGGTATGCCGGCAAGTTTTCACTCCAACGAAACTTGCACTGGCACCCCCACCAGTGGCTAATTTCCATCCATTTTTGCCTCCTTATTTCACACAGGATTCCGAGTCCCTTGAAGAGCTGAACAGGGCTGAAACCTTCAAGATCAAACCTCATCAGCGAATCAGTCCCGCAGAAGAGAATATCGTGTTTGACGAGTCGAAAAACATTATGACCTCATCCTACGAGAGAGAAGAGCAAAAGTACGTGGCCGAGGAGAAAGTATGCAGCAAAGGTAAGACATAACTTTTACCCACTTTGCTTCTTTGTTTTCTCTCACACTTCCACACAATGTGTGTGGTCATATCAGCCTTTTTCAGGAAAGAATCAAAAGAGAATGTTGTAAGGCGCTTATTTTTTTGTCGATCACTGAGAAGCTCAAGCTGCCGTAGATCAAACAGAACAAACAAAAAAGATCATCAATACTTACTACTTACTCCAACACAATTTCAATAATTTTATGCAAAATCACTTGTCGGTGATGATGAGTTTGAAGAAAATACCAACAAATTCTGATTTGTGATGCTTGATCGCTTTCATTGAGATTCGTATACGCATTTCATTTTTGGGTTCAAGCCGATTTTATCTGTCTGCCAACAAAACAACATTGTAACTAATCCATTAATTTTTTAAGTTGCACTTACCCCATAATATATATATCCTTACAATACACTTACCGCAGAACAATGTACGCTGACGATCAAATGGTACACAAAAAATAATTATTTTTAACATTTGTCATGACTGGCTTTGATGCACTCTCTGACAGCGTATGGAATTGATGAGTCAAGCCAAAACTAATCCAGTATTTAAGACAAGCTATTATATAAACTATTATATTCTCCGCTATTTATAAATATATATTTATTTTAGTTTTAATTGTATGAGTATATATTCACTCAAGGTATGAGTATATTTTTTAATTTATTTTTTACTTTGATTTAATTATGTTGTACTTACCAAATATTAACTTGATTTTCTCCTGTTTTTCAAGCTATTGCATGTGAGAGCAAGTCACGCTGATGGAAACCTCCGTGCAGTAGCCTTTCTTAATTGAATTTCCTTTCAATCTATATAATACATTCTTCAATAGTCTTCCTCTCTCTTTCTATGAATAATCGTGGAGAAATCACAAAAGTACACTTCAAGAGACTCGGTGCGAAAGGAGGATGAATACTAGTGTGTTTATTGCTGAGAAAACGTTTTCCTCCCTATTTTAATAAGTAGTATAATTTTCGCCTTTTATATCCTTTTCTTTCCCATCACCATGTATGTACCAGCAGCACAATTTCTTGCAAGGCCCTCATTATTATAGTGTTCACTTTTAGTCAAAAGCTGCTACCTGAACTTGTACGAATTCCTTCGAAGAAAGTCTTGTATGCCTGAATAAGAATACGTTTACCTATGATAAATCTATGATACTCTCTATATATTCTATTAAGTTTATACATCTCTTTTTTAGCATTTCCGTTTGTTATTGTATTTTGCGAGAAACCTTTGACTGTTTTATATACTCCAGTAGCCTCTATGTTTTTTTCCTTTTGGTACGATCAACAACTTCTCTTATTAATAAGAAGCCTTTTTTGCTGAAGCAGTAATGAAGACTTGCAAGTGCTCTTTGAAATTATATACTGTACATAAATCAAGCTTTCACCCAAAACAACATGTTTTCCTCGTTTAGCCCCGCTTTAGTTTTCTATTTAACGAAATGGAATGAGTCAGGCGTTCCAGAGATCCTCTCAAGAAGTTCACACCTTTAGAACTATACTTTTCCAAGAGTAATTCCAGTGTGTGTCTGTGTGTGGTGTTGTGTATATAGTCTCTTGAGGAACTAATTAAGTGATTAATGTAAATAATAATTTCCTTTAAAAATTCCACTTCATTAAGGTAAGCTTTTGAATTGTTCTGTTCGTGTCATACATGTCACAAACGCAAAAAAACAATGGCGATCACTCAAAAGAAATTGCACGGAGGTTTGCAACGCTTCGAAAGGTATGAGTGTGTTACAAACGGTATCATTTCCTTTATTTACCCCTTCGGGGGTGGAAACGACATGTCATTCTTTGAGAAAAGAAGGACATGGCCATCATATAAAAGGGGGTTTTCTGTGGGAGAAGATTTGGAGAAACGATTGTCAAGTTTCTAATTCTTCTTGAATGAGTTGAGTCTGAATGTCATCGTTGAGCTATTTTGCCATGCCCTGCGACACTGCTTCCGTTCAATCACATTATACGTTGTATTATTTTTAGATTTTTAGTTTTAATATCTACTTCCGCTCCGTTGTTTCTAGTTGTCCACTCTGGATCTACAAGGCTGGGTGTAACTTTTTTTTCTGTTTCTTCAATTTTCTTGAATTTATACTAAACACTCAATAATGAATGTGCATTTTTTACATGTTTTTGCATAGCTCTCTGTGTCTAGGGATTTTTTGTTTAGATCTGAGCAGCAACTCTGTGTGTAGAGCTCAGTCACTCGCATTTTGTTTAAAACCATTCACTTCAAGCCAAAGTACAAAAAACAGACCTTTAAGTTTATACCCAGCGCAATCTTTACTCTTTTCTAATCTCATGCATCATTATCTACCTTTGGCTTAGTTTTTTGGCAATTCATTGTACTTTAGACGCATTGAGTTGTGTACCCAGCAGCGCAGCAAAATGTATCTATTTGTTCTCTCTATTTCTCTCTAAAATACATTTTCTCTCATCTGGCTGCATTTTATATACACTGTCTAACAGAGAATGTGAACCGCCTTACTATATCGCATACACTCTTAATTCTCTATATTTGTATGATATAATCTATGTCTTGCAATTATCTCTTGCTTGCTGTCAGCCGTATTGACAAGAAGAACAATTTAGGAGCGAAAAAAACTGTCTCTTTCTCGCTCGCTGTGTTTCTACTCACACATCCTTTTGATGAGGAGAGAAGCTCATCGTGTGTACTGGTAGCATCATTTATTTCCATATTATGATTTCACAGTCCACTGGGATGGTGGCCCAGGGGACCGCGAGACGAAAGCAGTGGATCGGTCTAAGTCCGAGGATTCGGTGGGGACGCCGGAAAAGACAAAGACTGACAAGGAAGAGACAGAGAGTCAAAGTGCCTATTATGACACTGGCATTAGTATGACATTGACCCGAGATAGGGAGCCCATATTGAGCGACACAGAGGGGGAGGTCTCCGACTTTAGCTTGACCTCCCCCAAGAGGGAGACAGGCAGGTTTACTGTGACTCGCTCCTTTGACGACATGAGTGGTGCGGACACATTGACGGTTGAGGCAGAGGACGGAATCACGCCGGACATGTCGATGTGCCAAGTCCCGAGTCCAGTAGAGTCGAGTGTAACGATTACCGCAGAACCACAGGGGGGTATAGAGCTGGAATTTGAGAGGGAGGCTGTCACGCCCACGGGGGTGGCTCAGGTGGATAAGGCCTGCAGTCCGGTGCAGACGAGACCGGAAACGACGTCGAGAGCGCAACAGATTTCGTTCGAGGGGGTGGAAGTTGGGGTGGGGACGAGTCCGCAAGAGTCGGCACATAAAGATGTGCTCACCCATTTGCATAACTTGACAAAGATACCGATTGAGGATGATGATATTTACAAGACGTTGAAGAAGATGGAGGTGGAGGATGCGAAGAAGGAGGAGGTGGTGACTCCGGAAGTCAAGAAGAAGGAAGGGATTGATGTGCCTAAAGCACTGGAGAAGGGGAGTGTCTCTGAAGCCAGTCCACCGGTCGCGGAAGGCTCGGTGGATGACGAAGAAATGCAATTTGATTTAAGCATGGAAGACGAGCCCCCGGCGTCTGCGCCGGGAACTGAGGTGTTCATCGATACCGCTGGGAAGGTTCGAGAAGAATCAAAGACAACGACGACAACGACTACGACAACAACTGTGAAATCCCAAGGGAAAGCGTTTACCGTTTCAAAGACCTCCGTAACCGAGGAGGTGAAGCCACCGGTGGAGACTCAACTGTATAAAACGACGGAGTCTTCAGGAAAGATCCCGGCTGAACTGAAGGCGCTGGCGGAAAGCAGTCAGATTATGAAAAAGACTGAGGCGACAGAGAAGGTGGATAGTGTTCCCACCGAGGCTGAACATATAACTACAACCACTACCACAACGAAGGTGGAGATGATCCAGGAAGGACAGCCACCTCAAGTGACTGAAGTATCAAAGACAATTACTAGTAAAAAATCGGGAGAGAAAGTGGACATTTCTGAAAAAATTGAAAAGACTTCCACTGCCACCGAACAGAAGACTTCACCTGAGCAAACCAGTGAGAAAGAGTTGGAGTTAATCGGAACGCAAAAAGGCGACACCAAGACTGAAGAGGAGGAACTCATGTCCACTTCTGATAGTCCGCCGACGGTATTGGACACCAAAGAGGTTGACATTTCTCAGTCTGAAGATGAGCCGAAATCGGACGAAAGCAAAGACGACAGTTTGACCACAAAGATTAAGACGGAGGAGGAGCGCATCACGCTAGACACGAAATTGACAGAGAAAGAGAAAGCAAAGTCGATCGAGGAGCTGCTTGAATTGAAAGGAGAAACTGTGGAGCCTCCGAAACAAATTGAGGTGATCGACTTGACTCAGGAGGAGGATGAGAAAATTGAGTCAAAACCGGTGGCAAAAGAGGAACCAATCACGATTCCATTTCCGGTGGACGTGAGCAAAATTAAACAGGAGCCTGTCGAGGAAAGTGTTGTTGGAAAAACCGTTGTTGTCGAATCCGAGACGAAAAAGTCGCCTGCAAAGGCGTCGAAAAAGGACCGCGTGGAAATCATGGGGATCACATCTCCGTCACAGAAAGTCTCCGCCGACATCATGTCAGAGATTGAGGAGCTCACCTCAAGAGGGACAGAGGATGACCGGAAAGTGATCTCGGAGATTGAGACAATCACCTCAGAATCAGCGAAGGCTGTGGAGACGACAAAGACGGAAATGGCTGGGCTCGACTCGGGGCATGAGGAGGTTCTCAAGAGGCTGGAGACTGAAATCGAGGAAATTACGTCGAAACATGGAGAAGTTTTGAGGAAGGAGGAGGAGGACATTGCGACCCTTACGACGGCGACTGATAAGGTTCGAAAGGACTCGCTGAAGGCACATCCTGAGCTCCCTATTTCAGTGAAAGTTGTAACTGATGTAGAAGCTGAGAAGAAAGAGGAGAAAGTTGCTATTGAAGAAGTATCAAAGGAAAAAGAGATAGAAAAAGCGCCAACGACTGAAACTGTAATTCAAGAGTCAAAAGAGAGTGAGACAAAGATTAAGAAATCCGAAGAGGTTCAAGATTTTCAAACGTTCCTCGCAGAAGCCATTATCGAAGACTCTCGAGTTGTCAAAGAGGAGAAAGCAGGAGAAGCCTTGATACTTGATGAGGACGAAAAGGCTGCTGCTGCCGTTCGCGCTGAAAAATTAAAGCAGCTCGTTGAAGAAGAGGCGAAATTAGAACAAAAAACTGACACTCTG
Source organism: Alloscopus bannaensis (assembly GCA_027743745.1). Lineage (NCBI taxonomy): Eukaryota > Metazoa > Arthropoda > Collembola > Entomobryomorpha > Entomobryidae > Alloscopus > Alloscopus bannaensis. The sequence continues at coordinate 855 of JAHZMW010001371.1, read as the reverse complement.
ACCCAAATTACGGAGGAAGTGGAAGAACCTGAAGCTCAACAACTTTTAGATTACAAAACCCAAAGTCGCAGAGAAACCAAAGAAGGTCAGCTTTGATCAAGCTGAGACCGAACCGGAGAAAGTTAAGGAGACTGTCTCCACTGAGTTGGCTAAAGCAGCAGAAAAAGTGGAGGAGAAAGTAGAATCAATTACAGAGAAAGCCGCTGAAATTAAAAAAGATGTTGCTAAAGCAGAAGAAAAATTTGAGGTGGAGAAAGTAGAGGTGGCAGCAGTTGCAAAATCTGCGGAAGCCGAAGCAAAATCGGAACCCACAAAAATCTCTGAGCCGGAGAAAGTTAAGGAGGAACAAGCAGAAAAAGCGGAACTCATTCAAAAGTCAGTTACCACCGTCGTGACCACCGAATCCGTTCACTTTGAACCCTCACCTCCTGCCGTAGCCCAACCAAAACTTGATGACAAGCCTGAGTTCAGTATTGAAGGATTCAGGGCTGAGGTTAGCAAGACAGTGTCTGCTCAACAAGCAGAAATGAAAGCAGCCCTTGAGAAATCCATTGGGATCAAGGTTGGTCGTGATGAAGTACAAGAATCAGTAACAACAACGAAAAAGGCTGAGAGCCCACCCGCTAGAGAAGTGACAAGAGATGTGAAGATCAGCGTAACTGAGCAGAGCTCAACTACGGAGCCTACGACCACCGTAACTACGACTTCTGAAACAAAACCGGATGCTTCCACGGGCGCAGTGACTACTAAAACTACAACAACAACGGTAACCACTGCGCCTGACGGTTCTTCCGAGAAGATAACTCAGGTTGTGACGAAAACTGTTACTGCTGAAAAAACTGAAGTGGAACCTGA